>PVIW01004351.1:0-135291 GCA_004026585.1 Noctilio leporinus
AACAATAAAATTAAAAAAAAAAAAAAGAAAGGAAAAGATAACAAAAGCCATTGAATGCTAGATAGGAAGCTCATATGAAATTTTGAATTATTTGGCTCAGGTATAGATAATCTGTGAAATGAGAAGCTAAAATTAACAAGGCCAAATTGCTTTACAGTTTATTTCAGTTACTTCAGAGATTTGCAAAAAAAAAAAAAAGAAGTTGTTGCTGGTTAACACAGCACGTATATGACAAAAAAAGGGGGTAGCGGAGGGAGGTAAAATGGAATAAACAAGGGTTCCCTGATGCTTAAGAAGCCTCACTGCCACCCTGGCTGCAGAGGACAAGGCCAGTCACCTCACAATAAAGATGCGGTGGCACCAAGTTCCGAGGGGCCTTCACCTAAGACAAGCCACCGTTTGCCTCCAAAAATGGAGCATTGAGCTTGGCTAGAGACTTCGCAACCATTCCAGGGGAAAGAACGCGACAAGATTTTTAAAAATAGCCTCGGTAATGTATAATAATTTTTCAACGTTACCTTGAGTAGGGAAAAAAGGAAGTTCTGTGGAAAACCTTTCTGACTGATGTCTCTATCGCGTTCTGGACCTTTCGCTCACTCATTTATAAAATAAATAAATAAAATGTAGCCTATTCATTCGCGTGGGGCCCGGCAAGGAGAAAGGCAATTCTCTTGAGCTTAGGTCAATAAATCCTTGAAAAGCTTTCCATTTTATTAAATAGACGTGACCTCACATACTGAAAAGAAATTTACTTTCTATACGGATTATTGGTATTTAATCATTACTTTTTAAAAATAAACTTTTTATCTATTCCAATCTTCACCTATGCTTAAATGGATTTTTTCTCACATGCATATCTATGTAAATATGAATATGGTTATGCAATCTGGCAAATATATATAGTGGAGAAATTATACTGGGGTTAAGGATTGCACGTTTCATCTTGATTATATGCTCTATAATAAAAGCCATAACTGAAGAATGGAAAATAAACTGATTTATACGTATGAAAATATTCCAAATCTCATTGCACCTGTCTCATAATCTCCCTTTCTCAGGACTAATGATATAAAAATTCAGGATTAAGGATCAAAACCCATAAATCATAAATAAAATGACACCTGTTTTTCTTCTTATAAATCATTTTTCTGAAACCACAAAGTATAACAGTGATGATAGGTTAATCCATCATGCCTGGAGCTAAATACAACATTAGTTTCCAAAGATATGCACGTTGAGGAGGCTGCAAAAGCTCATTAATTTCTTCACAGCTATTTGAGAATACAACCATCCATGGGGTAATAAGTAAAAAGAATTTACTAGAAGATCTCGACTTTTATTTTAATGAGGAGAAACAGCATTTCACTGATCCGTGAAATATGAGCAGCATCCGTCCTAGGAATTTTCTTGGTGTTGCAGTTGTTAGGAAGAAAAGAGCCTGTAACTAGGCAACGTTTCTGTAGGAAATGATTATGATTAGGGTCTGAAGTCCCTGATCTGTATTTACCTCTAACTTCTTCTAACGATACAATAAATTTAGCTTGTGTTTGTACCTTGAGAAATAGGTGTCTCAACATGTAGAAAGAAGAAAATGGGAGAGAAAAGGAAAAGGTGTGGGGGTGAGTTCAGAGGGAAAAGGGAGAGGAGACGGAGGATGAAGTCGAAGAGAAATTCATCGCTGGTCCCTAAAAGTTGGCCTGCCCTTAATAAACATGTTCTAACTCTTCCTGTTTCCACCCCAACCTCTCCTCTCCAGCCCCGGCACCTGTGTTCTTTGGCATCCATCACCTGGAAGGTGGTCAAGGCCCCACAGCCCCTTCCAACCATCCAGAGTTTCCTAAACCATCCAGATCACACGACTTTAAGACAAGGCTTGCGACACTCTTAAAATCAGTGGCTCTAAGACAGGCTGGCCCATTTCTTTTAAAGCTGCTAAGAAAGAGACAGATGCCCACCAAATAAGTTGGTATAAGCCCATAAAGCACTTATCAATTCATTTCTCCTTTGACTTTACTCCATGCTCAGAGAAATAAATGCTTCTCGCCTTGACACCACTGCGTCAGCTGACCAGCGTTTGCTTCTCCTTTCGCTGGTGTGCTGACCTCTACCGTAGGACCCGAGAGATGGGCCTAAACACTTCCCATTGGGGGGTTTGCAGGTTTTGACCATTTGCTTCCGCAGCAGCTCTTGCGGAGAAGCAGGTAAGAAGCAGTGGTCATCCTGGGAGGAAGAACCTCACTGGTTACTCTCCATTAATGCTCGCTCCTGCCCAACCAGCTAGGTCGGAAGACGTCCATAAATTTTAATTAACTGCTTAATCAGGTGGACAAAAGGTCCACCTGGATATTTACCATCCTTGGAGGGAAATCTCATTGACTTCCCAACGGCTCCTTATCAAAGAACTTCCAATTCCTAGAACCAGATTGAGTTTATTGGGCCCCAATATTTCTGCTTTCCGTGAGTGAGCTGGGTGTTGGGAAGAGAATTTTTCTACAGAGCAAACTTCATTTATTAACTTAGGATGACTTCATACCTTTCATTAAGCAATTTCATCTACAACTACTAATCAGAATTTCTGATAGGCTATTTGCAATCACATCCTAGGTGGCCAAAATTATAAGAAATTACCTTAGTCTCAGGTTATTCAAAACAAAAAACAACAACAAAAAAAAACAAAAAAAAAAAAACACCACACTGATTGTAACAGTCTGAAATATTAGAAAAGTGTGCATTTTAAAAAGTTAAATTATGATTTCAAGAAATTATTTGGGGAGATGTAAATTCCTACTGCATCATTAATCATTATTTTTAAGCATTATATTTATAAATTCAACATCAAAATATTTTGTTTGGCTGATAGGAGAAAGAAAAAATGAAAAATATGTAAGAACAACAGGTGCAGCTTTGCCAATTTTCCTGCAGGCTTTCTAATTATGTGTTAAGCCCCCTCTTTATAGCTGTGCAGAAAATTCAAGTGTGGCAGAAACTGTGTCATCAGTTGCCTGATTGGAAGAACTAATTTAGATGGAACATGAATTACTCCCAGCAAAGGAGAAATGAGTTCTGCGGGGTGACACATACGTACATATTTTCTTGGAAGAGTGCCTAAGTAATTTTCAGCCATAACATGTTCAACCCTTTATCAAATGATCTGTTTTTGTCTTATCCCATCCTATGGATTCACAGAATTTAAATTACTGAGGATGAGTATATTTTATACAAACTTTCAAAATGTAATTGTGTGTTATACAACATGTTTAACAACAAGAAAATAAGCAGCCTCATGGATGAGCATGTATTTATTCTATAAGAAACTTTCAACCTCTACGAGGTGGCAGACACTGTTCATTCTATGTCTACTGTTTGAGTATCAACTAAGTGACAGGCACTGGGAAAATAACAGCAAGCAAAAAAGACGTCTCTATCCTCTGAAGGCTCAGGAATTAGCTTGATTGTAAAAACTGGCATTGACAGTTTAAATGATAAATTTCAAATAGTGTCTTATGCTGTGATCTTCATTTTCTACACCCTTAAATGGACTACACTATGATGAATTTCCTTTCCTGGGAAACTAGCTAACAACATCAGTTCATCTCAACTCAAAATTATTTAAGAAGATGCTAAAATTTATCTTAACACCAATATTTTTACCAATGAAAGAACAGCATGTTCTCTCAACTTACAGATATAATGGTATACATAAGTAACCATCAATAACGGAACCAAATTGCCACAAGCAAGACTTAAAACAAAATTTTTGTTCCTAATTTTGAGTGTAGAATTAAGAATCAAATTCACCCAAATATAGAAAATTTCTGAAGAATTTCAATGCAGACGATGCGTTGCTTTTTCTGCCTCCCTTTTCCATTGACACAGGAGTAACACAGTCCTTCTAATTCACCACCTCTTGCCAAGACTGTTCAAATAAATGAGGACACGGAGCAGCAGAAACCGGCCTTCCCTGCAGGTGGGGATGTGACACAGGGCAGCCACTTGGAAAGGCAGTTTGGCAGCACCTTGAAAAACTACCTGCACTCTTCTTTTTCTTTTTTTCCTTTTTCTTTCTTTCTATTTTTTTTTTTTAACATACTTGCACTCTTATCATATGATTAAACAATCACACTTGGTATTCAGCTAAAGAAACCAAAAATGTATGTCCACCACCAAGCCCCGCACATGGATGTTCATAAAGGCTCTATTCACACTTGTCAAAACATGGGAGCAGCCAAAGTTCGGGGCAGGAGGTGAATGGACTAACAACCTGCGGTGTGTCCAGACAAGGGAACACATTCCAATAATAAAAAGAAACGAGCTCTCAAGCCATGAAAAGGCCTGGGAGACACTCAAGGGCATCTTACCAAGAGCAAAAAGCCAACCTGAAAAGGCTACACACTGGATGAGTCCAACTATACCATCTTCTGGAAAAGGCAAAACTATGCAGACAGTAAAAAGATCAGTGGTTCCCAAGGCAGGGGGAGGCGGAGGTAAATAAAACCGGATTTTCAGGGCACTGGGACTACTCTGTATGGCATCATGACAGGTACATGTCATCATACATTTATCCAACGCAATAGCATGTACAACGCCAAGAGTGAGCCGTATGTAAACCATGATGATGGCGCACCATTGCAGCTTCATCAATGGTGACTAATACCCCACTCTGGTTGGGGGTATCAATCATGGGGAAGGCAGGCTATGCTGTTGGGGGTGGCACATGAGAAAAGTCTAGACCTTTCCCTTAGTTTGGCTATAAAGGCTTCTCTTTAAAAAAGCCTTTAAAAACATACTGTACAATTTAAATAAATACAACTTTTATTTCTAAATCATGCCTCAGTGATGCTGGGGGTGGGGGGATGAGCACAAAAGTTTACCTGTCAATAACTTCCTGGTTAAAATAATTTATGCTAAAATGGGTCTAAAAGTGATTATAAGCATTAATCCTGAGAGCCTTGTTTCCGGAAAAAAACAAAACAAAACCCACTAATGTCTATTTGTTGGGAATTGTATAGACATTAATATAGGAACATTCAACAGGCAACACAATCTGTGTGTTGGGGGTGGGGGTGTGTGCATACTCCCAGATACGTCAACTATATTTAACTTATCCAGAAAGAGCCTCAGCGCATTAAGTGATTAATGCTCGTCAGTCACTTTGAGTGAACACCATTTAAGTCAAATGCTGTAACTGCAGTAAGTAATAATCATCATCAAGATAACGGGCTGTCCAATTATGTAGGTTATTCACTAGCCATTTTAAAGCGTATCATACGTTTGCCTAGAACACGTATGTTTGAGTTTTTCTCGAAAAGGAAGGCAAGCATGCATCACCTTAAAAGAAAAGGCTCTTATCGTGGGAGAGAGGCTGATGTGTGCTTTCCGTTCTACAAGGGCCAGGAGATCAAGCTGCAGTCAGCATGCTGAGGAGTGAAGAAGAGGCCACTTCCTGTCCTTCCTCGATCAATCACCTCGCTCAGGACGGAAGCGCTTTCCCCTTCAACCCCACACGAGAAGGCCGTCTGCTTCCCTAGACCACCTGGCTCCTCACTGCGTCTCCCACACTTTGTAAGAGGCTGCACCCACTGTCGGGAATTCCTCTTCATCAACTCATTTCCGTCGCTCACCATTCAGAATGGTTCTCAGATATTTGGGGGAGAAGGTGTGCGTTTCAGCCTTCTGCAATAGAAGTGACTCTGGGCAGAAGGATTATAGCCCTAACTCTCTGTTTTGAAGTAGGAAACCGTTAACATCAGAATCATATCAGAGATGCTTTTCCTGGAAAGAAATGGCGGAGGTCAGAAAGAAAAGGATGAATGGATGCTTTCTAGAATTTATCCTTGGACTTCTTGCAGCCACAAATAACCCTTTTTGCCATTCCGAACATTCCAAGAATGATGAAGTGCCAAGTAACCCATCCCTAGACAACTCTCCCTTATTCTTTCCCCCAGAGAGTGGGGAGCTGACGTCTTACCCAAGGGGCGCTCTGTTCTCCAGGCCCCCGTTTTCTGAGTGGCCTGCCGTCTTTCCACAGGGGCCCTCAAATCTCAGAGTCCATGGCAAAACAATAAAATTCACCATCACAACACACTGCGCGTTGATGGAGATAAACCAGGACCGCCGTCAACCCTTCTCCAACTTAGACAGGAAAGGAAGACCATTGTGGCAGGCACACCCAGCACGCTTGTGGAACATAAACTGCAAGGACTCCCTGACAGCACAGGGACAAGAGTTCCTTGATTAGCCAGTGGCAACAACCCGGACCCTCTTCCCAGGAAAACTCAGCCTCCCCCCACCCTTCCCGTTGGCACACAGAAGGAAAATCCGGGACTATTTTTGCGTTACCATCTACTTCCCGCTGGGTTGGTTTCAAACCTTAAGAGGAAACACTCCTGCAAATTCTTTCTCAGTTCGTTGAGCATTTTCCTTGTAACAAAATAGCTCTTACAACCAGAATAGAGTGCTGGTGAGCTTGCCTTCCCCCGACTCCCCAGTCAGGAAACCGAACTTCGAACTTCGAGATCTTGGTTTGAATTTATCTGGATCCAGCTGCCTGGTCTCTTAGGACAGGATTCGGTTTCCTAACCACGTCCTCAATGGTCATTTCAGTGGGTTCCCCCCACAAACACCCGATGAACGAATGGCTAAGAAGCCAGATGTATCTGGGCCCATCTACCCAGTCGCTTTGCTCCTCCTCGAGGAGATCACAGAAATGTACCCCTAAAACCCGTACAACCCTGTGCACCAATGTCACCCCAATACACTTAATACAATATAAATTAAAACTCTTTAAAGATTAACTTCCTGATTTGAGAGATAAAGACTCCCCCGTTGTCCACACGGAGTGGACCCAATTGATGACATATTTTGGGGTCTTCCCGTTGCAAAAATACCCGCACACTCCCACTGTTTCTGTTTCCGGCGTGCTTTCTTTGCGGGGGTCAGAAGCCTCCTCCAACCAGTTTCAGCAAATACTGTGAATTTGCGCATTTACGTAACTGGGGTAATAAAAAAATCAGAATCCGGTTTGAGGCACAAGTGATGGCAGGACCCAGGAACCCACGGGTCTGCGTGTCCCCCCAGCCTGGGCAGGAATTTGCTCTCCTCCCCAGCACTTGCTCTGCCTGCTTCCTGCTGACTTTCTCTTCCAACAGTGGCTTTCATTCAAGAATAATGAAAACTTCGCCTTGCATTTCCGTTTACAGGTTGCCAGCGGCATGTTTTTAACAAATCACTGCAGTGGGGAGAGATGGCTGAAACGGATTCGCAAACACACTTAAGTTCTTCCACAGAGCCAGGAGCAAGGGAAGTGCAGAGACGTGCAGAGACTTTTAGAAAAAGAAGGAAAAAGAAAAGATAATCGGTGGGTTCTCGCCCACTTTAAGTGATTGGCCACCAATGCTTTTTTTCTTTTTCTTTTTCTTCTTTTGAGTTAGTTGTCAAGAATTCTCAGCCCTGGCTGGTGGTTCAGTAGATAAGGCTCCAGCCTGCGAACCCACAGGTCGCTGGTTCAATTCCCAGCCAGGGCACATAACCAGGTTGCAAGCCAGGTCTCCAGCCAGGTCCGTAGCTGGAGGCAGGTGAAAGGCAACCATACGTGGATGTCTCTCTCCCTCTCTGCCTCTGTCCCTTCCCCTCTCTCTGAAAATAATAAGTAAAAATCTTCCCAATTAATTAATTAATTAATTAAATCTTTTAAAAAAAAATTTCTCACACTGTTGTTTTGCAGCCAGGCTTTAAATATATTCAAAGTTACTCCGACATGGTAGTCAGGGTGGACCTATTCAGAAAAGTAAAAGAAACACCTCAAAGGTCCATTTAGCATTTTCCCTTCTGTGGATTCCCAGGGCATTGACACTAAAGCACCAGCGACAAGCGCCGTGGACAGGAAAAGAATCATGAAAAGTGAGGTTACGTGATCGAAGGCTGTTCGTGTTTGAAAGTTACCGTAGCAAACCCACGGGAGGCAAGCTTAGTGCCCCAGAGCGGCTTTTTGTGGACGTATCTCCATCTCCACCCACCCATGTACTGATACAGCTCCTCAGGCATTTACGTATCTATACATACGTCTATCTGTACCTGCACCCAGATGCACACGTACAACTGCAGACTTCGCAGGGACGAGAAGAATCCCATCTTCTGAGGGGAGACTAAGAGGAGAGGAGTGAAAACGTTTGAGGGGGAAATGCCACCTGCCGTGGGCATTTCACCCACTGGAAGCCCAGGGAGCCTCAGCCCGGACAGAAGGACAGCGCGCACGGACAGACGCCCTCCCGAGTTCCTTCAGTCCTGACGGCCACGCTGACGTTCTAGCCCCGCCAACGTGACCCTGCTCCTCGGGCATTTCCTTTGCCTTTCGGACTGTTCTAGGCGACTGTGCCCCTGCAGATGCCTCTCTGCAAGGCGCCACACCCGGCGACCGAGGCTGGTTCCCTATTTCAGACAAGCACCCCTGGGCGGCTCTCCCCAGGGGCGATGCGTGTGCGCTCCCGCACGGACAGGGCTGTGTGCCTGAGACCCTCCACGCTGGCCCCCCAAAGGGCGCGGAGAAGCTGTTAAAGAGCCCGGATGGCTCCCCGCAGGGAGGGGGAGCTGGAAACTCGGTTTAAGGTGGTTCTTTCCAACAGGAGCTTGATTAGGGTTGGATCAAACCCACGATACAGCCGTGCAGGACCGTGGGGGCCTTCCAAGAATCCTGGGGTTCAAACTCACATGCCAATTTTAAATTAACCTGTCTCTTCGGCTTCGGGGACAACATAATGGAAGCAATTTTGAGGAAAGGAGGTCTTGGAGGCTCCAAAGTGTGGGAATCCTCTCCCTTGCAAAGCAGATGCTGCTTCTGAGAAGCAAGGGTAGGGAACAACGCAGTTGTCTGGGCAGAAGGGGCCCTGAGAAATCAAGCGATGCTCATTAATAAGAGGCTGCCCAGGTAAGGCAGGCCACTCTGCGCCTGTCCTGGGTGGGTGTGGACACCGGCTGCATTCTCAAAGTGCAGCTGCGCCACTCCGCGGTGCACGTCAGGGGTCGTGCTGCTGACTAGAGGTGCTCATCCCTGTGACGGACAGCGGTGTGACCCTCACCCAGGAAGCCCGGTGACCAGGCCAGCAGGAGCAACCTGGGAGAAAGCTGTCTCACGGGGACAGGAGGCCAAGGGCACCCCTGCAGCGCCCGACAGACGCAAATCTCGTCTAGAAATTCCTGCCGTGCGTTTGTGATTTGGGTCAATTATTTCATCGTTTTTGCGCTTTCTGTTTCTATTCTGATAACTGCAACGACAGACACAGGCCTTCCGCACATAATAGACCCAACAAATACTGTTCTGCTTTTCATGCAAATCTACTAGGGAAAAAATTACCTAAAATGCAATATTATGCAAGCGTTTCTTTAATGGCAAGGAACGAATGAAAATGGGGCCCACAGTTCCACTGAGGAACCTGACAGCAGCGTTGTTCCCACAGTAAACATAATTGCCTGCTGGCTGGAAAAGCGGACATTATGAGGTTTTACAAAATTATTTTGCCAGAAATGGGGAGATGGCGGAATGGTTATAGAGTTTCAGTTGGGTAGGTCAACAAGGAAGCTCATGATCTGCTGTACAACATAGTATCTATAGTTATTATGTGGTCTTGGGCCCTTTGAAATGTGTTAATAGTATCGATCTCATGGTAAGTGACCTAACCACTAACAGAAAAAACAAAACAAAAACCAAAATAAAACAAACAAACAAACAAAAAAACAGTCAAAGCCAGAAAAGAACAGAAGGAACGTGGAGGTGAGGAATGCAGTAGCTTGGTTGTCATGATACTGTCATGGGCATGTGCCTCTGTCCAAACACATTACAAGGTAGGCGTGTAGTATGTACAACTTTACACATATTGATACTTCAGTAAGGCTTACAAACAATCTTCACTGAACAGCTAAGTATCCATGAAAATCAGTTACTAAAATCACAGCTATTTAAAAGTTACTATATTTTAACTTTATATAACCATTCACCTGCTGGATATTTACTTAAAAAAAAAAAGCCTTAATGACATTTAGGTTAATTTCATTTGTTTCAAATTTTAACTTAAAAAAAATTACTTCCCTGTTATTTTTAATCCAGATAGATTTGGTATGAAGATGTAATTGCAATTTTAAATTAACTTGTCTTGTACCTTCGGAGACAACATCATGAAACTAATTTTGTATAAAACTGACCTTTTCTCAATAGTCTTCCACAAGAGGTGCCCCATCAAAAATGAATCAATACTCTAGATTCTATTTTCTGGAGGGAAAAGCTGTATGTTCTATTCATAACAACTCCGTAGCATTTCCCTTGAGCTGATTTCCGATCTTAACTCATGTCTAGTCTTAATTCGAGTATGTTTGATTTACATGTAAAATTAAAACCACACTTTAAGCACCAACAAGTTTCGCAGTGCTCTTTCCTAAGCAGGGTGTCAGCCTTTTAATCAAGGTTTGAATGGAAATGCAACCCCGTGACCCTTGTTCATAGTGACAATAGGTGCTATTGTTTCAAAATTATTTCGGACTACCTCCTTCAGGTCTCTAGTTTTGCTCTCAGCTCAGTATTGCGGGTGATGCGATTTAAAGAGGATGCTGACACAGTGATGAACTCTTCACAAGGGAAGACCGGGAATTTGAGAGGTCAGAACAGCGAGATGCCCGGACAGGACACAAGCTCCCCTCCACCCCTCTCCCTTCAGGTAACCTCGTCTGCTTATCCTCTTTCTCACGACACATCCTGTGGGGTATTTCAGCACTCACGCTGTTTCTGAAGAGCATCACGTTTCATTGGGTCACGAATATGCTCAGCTTTTGCCCCTCAATCACTTCCAAGTGTACACTAACCCCAGGCCCGTGATCGCCACCTGTCACAGGTGTTACCTCTGCCCCGTCACTGTGCCCCCGACCAGGTTGGCTCTCTCAGCCTTGGCAAACAAGGTCTCGCGTGTCAGGGGGGCAGTGGGCTCCTGGCTGTCCTTGGTGCAATCAGCTCTTATGACACATGGTTGGATGCCACGCCCTACCCCGTGCCTGGGTGAGGTTACCATGCGGTCCCCGTTCTCTTCTCGATTCAACACTGATACCCAACATGCTCCAACAGGCACAAGGGTGCAAGCGGGGTGCCCACCAGGGAGCGTGTTAAAATAGACTGAAAACTGAGTTAAGGAGCTGGACCTGTCCCCCTATACGGTGGTCTTCCCAATTTATTTTCACCCACTTACACTTTGCTCCACGGTGAACGCAAGCTCTATAAACTGAATCGTGTAAACTAGAGTTCAGCTCCGATGTTTGAAAGAATTTCAGAAAATGTAAAACTGTAGATATGACCCCTATCCGGGACTCTGGAGGACAAATTCATTTCCCATCACTGGGAATTTGATAATCAACTTTGAAATGTGCTAGGACTTGAAAACAGCATGAAGACACAGGGTGAAGTTGGCCCCGTGGCAGAAGCAGGGCCAGGGAACTCCAGGTATCGGAGGAAAGAAGAAATGGGGCTTCCCCTGCAAAGCTAAAAAAAATATGTCCACAAAATTCCACGTGAAACACAGTCACTGTTTACTAGAGATTTTTACAAAACCAACACTAGAAAGAATATGTCACCAATGCTTTCAGAATTATTAACATTCTGTCAGTTTTGTTCAAACGAAGTCTGCTTGCAGGTTCACGATAAAAGCACAGCCATGAAATCTGAGTTGGGGGGTTCAAAGCCAAGTTCTATTTCCCAGCAGCTGGGCAAGTTTCATTATTATTTTTTCCTGCACCTTTCCTATAAACCAGGCATAAGAGCAATGATCTCCAAGGAGGGGTGTGAAAGCTCAGTCCACCTAGGGAAAGTGCTTAGAGCAGTTTCCAGGTCATAAAAAGTATCACGTAAGTGTGAACTATGATGATGATTATTATTAGACAGTAGAAAGAATATCATTCCTTTTAAAACAACAGTCCCTTAAAAGAAGAAACCCAAGATAAAAACATATATATGTATATGAATGTTTCCCTGGTTGGATAAAAAGTAATGACAATAAAACAAGAGAACTGTTTTTTTTGTTTGTTTGGTTGGTTGGTTGGTTGGCTGGTTTTTCAAAAGCTAGAGTAATATAAAAAGCAGCCATTTGATTTCTAGGCCTCTAGCCATAAGTTAGGATATTAAGCACAATTCATAATCCTTAAATGCTACATTTGAGCGGCCTTCGTAACACATGAAAACAAAAATGTTCACAGGATAGTGCACAATGTTTTGCACTGGGCAACAGAAGACCACGGTAAGAATCTAAATAGGAACGCAGTGGATTTTGTAAGCAAGTGGCTCTCACATACATCACCCCCAATGATGTACCGTGATAACAGGGAGAAATGCTCAATCACATGGCATCGCGTCCATGTAGCATGTCACTCAAAAGCATGCACCACCTTCCAGGTAAAGCACACAGTTCCTGGGAAGAGCTAACTCAAAAATGAAGCTATCATTTTAGCAAAAGACTGTGAAATGGGTTTCCTGTATCTGGTGCACATCTCTGCTCACAATAGCCATTGCCATTGGTTTCTTGAATATAACCTGATGCAACACGTATCTTGTTGCTGAATGCGTACTAATGACAGATGACAGTCATGTCACATGTTGAACAGTCTCATCAACACTGTTTAGGTTGTGGAAGGGTCTGAAACCTCCCCCACCCCCCAACTTTGTGTGTGGGTCTCCGTGTGTAATAAATAGATCATGAGACTTCTGAGTTAATTTTGTTTTACATACTAGAGCTTTCCCTGCTTTTGTAAAGACATTTTACAACAGACTTCTCTGAAATCAGACATAAACTTCCGACACGCTTTGATTTTTATCATTTGCATAATTACTGGTAGACCAAATATTGGAACTCAAATTGAAACTAAAATGGTGGCATTTTAAGTTCATCTGCATAGCTAGTCATTTCCAAAACAGAAGTTAAATTGCCTTTCTTTAAAAAAAAAAAAGAGAGAGAATGTATATTCACGAATATCTACACAAAACATATCCCCAAAGTTTAACACTCAATTCTGATCGAAGACTAACCCCTACACAGACAGGTCCACGGTTACAAGTTTGAACCAGATAACAGTCACGTGAACACAGAGGTGTTTTTCTATTCAATGGATCTGATTTCAGACAACATTCACCCCTCTTTCCTGATTTGCCTGTGAAATAAAAGGAAATTACCTCAGTGACCTGGGTAGATGCCCAATGTGTAAGAAAAGGATCCCTAGGTATTTGAGATGCGAATGGTTGCCGGCAAGCCAGGACCTCTGATCGAGGTGGACATGGTACTAGGTTCAGCGTGGTTCTGAAACCAGCCCTGGGCATGGAAGAATGTCCAACGGCCACTCCTGGGTTGCGTTGGAGGGGTGGTCCTGGGTACCAGTAGCATCAAGTTTGTCTAAGTTGTTTCTTCCAAAGGGACTAGGAGGGGCAGTTACAGAAGGAAAGGAGGGGGGAGGAAGAAGACTAAAATAAACACTGTCATGGAATTGACAGGCGTCCCTTACCTGTGCATGTCACCGGAGGAAGAAGGACCTGAGCTGGACAGACTCTAACTACAGACAGGCCTCATTTTATCGCACTGTTTCACTGCACTTCACGGGGGTTTGTGTCCTGTTCATTCCGTTGTAAGAACAGACGAAAGGCAAGGTGCCCCTGCAGCACCGGGGTCCCCATGGGCTTCGCACGCTGGTCTGGAAATGGCTCTGCAACGTCCCTGAAGTCCTGACCACCCGAGGGGTCTGGCCCTGACGTGTGGTATTCTTCACTTGATAAGCAAGGATGCTACTAAAGAAAGTGTCACTACAACCAAAAAGGGATGTTTTTCCCTAAGTGTTCACAGATGGGCGAAACACACCCAATCGCTTTTGCGTGGAGGACGTCACCCATTTTTCTGTGACACGGAACCACGACACACTCCGCAACCGTGCGCAGCCCTTGGGACAGTGAGAGAGTGAGAGTACGGGAGGGGTCACAGCAGAAAGGCAATAAATAGATTGCTTAAAAATGGTCCTCCCAGACGAGCTTTCTCCTGCTCCCCTAAGGAGTCGCCACAATCTTGGGCGGTGAACAGCACATGTATGTTTCTTACCTTCCTGCAGGTGAATGTTGGCGCAGGCCTCAGGCCTGGGAACGAGGTCCCTGCTGGGCTGGTGACCTTCGGGAGGGTCGAGCCGAGAATCCGTGTCTTTGCCTTCCCTAGGCCAGCCACGTGCTGTGGTTTTTACTCCCCTTACCTCTTCTTCCAGCTCCACAACCAGCCCCGTGCATCTCTCTGAGCCTTCCTGCCTTTTCACGGCTTTCTCTCTGGGCAAGGCCGGGAGCGGTGCCGGGCTTTTACAGAGAGCGTGATGGGATGGCACCCACCTGGGTACTCCAGGATAACCCCCCACCTGAAAGTCTTAACCTTTAACAGTAGCACACAGTCCCTTTGCAACGTAAAGCAATGCATTCCAGGTACAGACATTTACAGCGGTATGACTGTTTCAAAGACCTTGATGCTTTTTCTTTCCAGTAAATTTCAATTCTCTTCAAGATAATCTTTAAAAAATCCTTCTCAGTTGTTGTCCACCACAAACAGGCATATATATATATATATATATATATATATATATATATATATATATATATATGTGTGTGTGTGTGTGTGTGTGTATGTATGTGTGTACCTATACACACACACACACATACACATACATATATATACACACAGATTAGTTCACAATGAAAAATGAACATAAACATAGATCATTTTATAAGTAAATAGCAACTAAATTGTAACAAATTGGGAATCTCTAATCATGACTGGTTTTGTAAAACCAAAGGCGGATGATCATTTTGCTCCCGATTAATTAAGAGGCCAGATCCTCCAAGAATACTAAATAAGGAATCAAATTCCATGACATATATTCATGGGTTCTCTGAGATTTTGTGTGGATTCTCTTGAGAAGTAAAGCAGAACATGTGAAGCGAATGTAACTAACAGCAAAAATAAACAGTAAAAAGACATTTGGAGGTAGCTATTCCAGTATTTTCAGGAAACTAGACACTTACCGTGGCTGACTCCTGGAGGAAGTTCTCTGAAGTGAAGGGGTCGGAGGCCTGCAGAATTATTCTTCTCATCCGAGGTCCCTGGGGCTGCACGCACCAGCTTAGGGCAGCATCATTCCTGACTCCTAGGAGGTAAGGGAGAGGATTTCCTTAAATAACACCAGATCATGGCATGGAGTTGGTCCTTCTGTTTGTTCTGTAGTTACTTAAACTCTGAACAGGGAGCTAGGACTTCAGCTAGTTCACTGAGGGTCTGACTTGACCCTCCAGTATCTCATGAGGGATCCCATAGATAATATTAATCTACTCTAAAATGCCTTCACAGTAATACATTTCCAGGTACTAGGAAATTCAAGGTTAATTCTGCATTTAAAATGTCCCAGCCAACATTGTTACTTATAATGGTTAATAAGTAACATTAAGTGAAATAATGTGCTAGAGGAAAATTCCAATGCAGCTGGACATGGTGTTTCTTGAGAAAGGACAGTTATGTTTTTGGGAAGTGGAGAAAATGAAAACTCTTCTAGACGTTACTTTGTAAATCAAAGTCCGGCTTGAATCAATAGAAGGACTGTCATCAGGAATACAATGTGTCACCTTGGCCTGTAAATGGCAGGTCAAACAGCACATGGATGCAAAAGAAATGCTTATTCTGGAAGCACTTGAAAAGTAGGTAGCCTTTTAAGAGCAGTTAAGTAGAAATATTTTATATTGAGACACATTTAGTTACAGTTGCTGGCACGTCATTCATTTTATTTCCAAAAGCTATGTAGTCGGGAGTCCTACAATGCTGTTCGATCTATAATTGCAAAGCAAAGAGTCTAAACCTCTGGGCAAAGATACGGAGATCCGGGGTTTCTTAAAAATGCAGACCTGGGACTTTTAGTAAATGATTTCTTTGTTATAGAAATCTGTATTAATTTCCCAATATATCCTAACCATCTGCTACTTTCTTTCAAGGTATTGATTCTAAAAATAAATAATTTTATGTTATTTCCCATGTTTAAATTAACCTTTAACAAGCCATAAAAAATCAACAATGGAAAACCAAACCTAACGTTGAAAATTATGATCAAATCTATTTATGTGTCCACTTTTATCACAGAAGTTATTAGATATTCCTAAGAGTTAATCTGCCAAAACAGACCTTTCTTATAAGAATGAGTTTCAAAGAGTTTGATATACTTCTGTTTACTCTTTTCAGTTTGGTTCTCAAGATGTCTAACTTCGACATATATTTTATGAAACACTTATCTATAGATATAACCCAGTGATTCTACTCTTGGGAAACACTAATTAAAAGAACATAAGTACTCTATGTTGATTGTAGTATTATTTACCATCACAAAGATGTGGAAGCCTCCCAAGTGCCCTTCAGTAGATGAGTGGATAAAACAACTATGGGACACTTACCCAAATATGATTTTATCAAACCTGCTGAGCATAGCAAAAGTTCACTCATTTTCTAATGCCACAAAGGAACAAGAAATATAATTATTTCCAACTTTTTCTTAGCCTACCAATATCAGACTTCAACTCAGATGTATCCTTCAAACTCAAATATAAACAGAATTGTATCAGAGACTGTGACCAGGAATACAGGTTGCTCATCCAGGCCTCACAATCTATTAGAGGACATTTCAAGAAGTTTCTCAAATAGACACCTGGGAAACATTGTGTATACGTTTGCAGAATAAAAGATTGTCCATTATAAGACCCTATCCAGATCAAATTTACAAAAATGGATCAAAGCCAGGAATAATTTTTCACTAAGACTTTAAGTTTCTTTGATTAACTTTAAAATACTTGTTTACAAATCATTAACCACTTAACAAAGAGTCTGAAGAATTGTAGACTTAATGGTAAATGTATATTACCACTGAAGAACAATCGCAAAGGACTGTACAACAGACATCTTACAGGAATCGAAGACAAGAGTTAGGGCAGAGGTCCTGGCTGGTGGCTCAGTGGATAGGTGCCAGCCTGCAAACCCAAAGGTCGCTGGTTCGATTCCCAGCCAGGACACATAACCAGGTTGCAAGCCAGGTCTCCAGCCAGGTCTGTAGCTGGGGGCAGGTAGAAGACAACCATACATGAATTCCTCTCTTCCTCTCTGCCTCTCTCCCTTCCCCTCTCTCTAAAATAATAAATATAATCTTAAAAAAAAAAAAAAGTCAGGGCAGAAAAGGTCAGTTCATGTTGAATTTTTTCATAAACACAAGGTAAGTTATAATAATACTATAGAGGACTTATTAAATTTGGCTTCTGTTTCTTTAAAAAATGCCTCTCTTCTCTCCATCATAAAATAAAAGCCATCTGTACATTAAAAGGACTGTAAATGTAACACTTTTAAGTGTCATCTATTAAGCTAGAAAGGTAATAAAAAGAATTATTGTCTTTAGTGAGTCTGTTGTGTTTCCCACCTGTTTCTGGTTTTCTCCTCCAAATTATTTCTTTCCTCTCTCTTTCTCTTTGAAAGACTTTATTTACTTATGTGTTTATTTACTTCTTTATTTATAGAAAGAGAAAGAGGGGAAGAGACATCAACATGTGGTTGCATCTCATGAGCCCCCAAACCAGGGACCACCAGACATGTGACCTGACTGGGAATTGAATCAGGCCAGCGCTCAATCCGCTGAGACACACCAGCCAGGGCTATTCCTTCTCTTAAATGGATTATAGAATCACTATCTGCCAAAGGAAGTCTCAAGTGATTAAAGAATTCCACTGTCCTGAATTACTAGACACCCCAGATGATAACACATTTGCAACAGGCTTCTGTTGATACCTTTTCCTGTCTGGGAGAAAATGTGGCAAATACATTTCTCCCAAGGATTTAAGAATGAGGATGATAATAATAAAATAAGGGGGGAAAATCTGACTTTATGAATCTTCAAAACAAAACAAAACAAAACAAAAACAACAACAAAAAAAACCAGCCTTCTCTATTTCCAACTCTATATCTGGTTCCCATTTCAGAGATTCAAACTTCTCTCTTAAAAAATAGCAAACATGATGGAAAAAGGAAGGAAAGAAAGGAAGAAGGAAGGGCGGGAAGGCAAGAGGGAATGAGAAAGGATGACTGAGAAATGGAAGGAGGATCTGACAACATTTAGCCTTAGTACTAGGTACTTACTGAAACAGTCTTATGCAAAAAGTAGGCTATTTAATCCGGAGCCAAAAGAAAAACCAAGCCAGCATATTATATAAACTGCTTGATCTAAAGAAACGAAAACCTCAATTGTTATTTTGTAATTGTTTGTAATGTATTCATTAACAGGAGGAACGGCTGTATTGTAATCCTATCAAGGGTTTGGGTGAAATTTACACTGCAGGCCTTGTTCTGTACCTAAAAATGCTAATACAAACTTCAAGTTGAGAATTTTAATATATTGATCTATTGGTGGGCAAACTGCAGGTTAGCAGAATTGCACACACCGCAGGTTCAATAAATCTCAGTATTCCAAAGCAATAGGCACATGTACACAACTGCTCTAAACAGAAAGTGTCAACCTGTGTTTTGATCCATTCCACCCACATTTATTGAGCACACTTGGTGTGGCAGCAGTTACCTTGGGAACCTGGGCACTGTGGTATACAAAACATAGCTTTTAGAGGTAGAACTTTTATTCAAGGAAATACTTTAATGGGGTGATTGTTTATTGGCACCAATAGATACATGCTAAGTTAACAACCAAACTTTTCCTAATAGTTCCCATATTTTTCTGCTCTAGCTGTTTCATTCTTCTTTTTCCCCTCAAAGTAGTGAGTCTACAGGTTGGTGACTATCTCCTTGTTAAGTCAACAATTCAACTAAGGTATCACTAGGTATTCTCGGTTTTGTATTAAATGTGATAAAAGTTTTTACAAATTCTCCAAACTGTGAAACCTAGAAATGCTAAGAGCACCAGGAAACACAAATTACTATTCATCGTTGACTCAACATCAGTTGATTGGGTCATTACTGACAGTTGGTAGCTTTAATTCTTTTATTTCTTGATACTTTGCACTTCACCTCCACACACACACACACACACACACACACTCCTATATTACACCATTACTACCATCCTTAGATTGTTGAAGCAGGAGAACTGGCCCTGGAGTTGCTGTCATTGGCCTAATTTTGTTTGTTAGTTGTTTGTTAGTTCCAACAAACATTCACATTTACTTTAGCATCTTCTGAATCTCTGGCCAGACTCCAACCTTTGAGAATGAAGGGCTCAGCCTGGATAATTCATTCTGCATATGTTGGGCAAATAAGCTTTCTGAAGTGTTTTATATGTCTATCCTATACAATTTAGCCTGCACATAACTGTGGTAGGTAAAAGTATCAAAAGCAAGTGTTTTACAAAAATAATACCTTTTTTGAACGAGTCAAATTGCCTGTCCTTGGGGTTCTTTATTTGTAGGGCTTATCAAAATACTTCAACAACGCACTGACCTTTCAAAGTTTGTGGTTCTCGCTCTTTCAGGAAGCTTTTAAAGTTATGTAATTGTCTGCACTACATTTTACCTTTTGTATTTGTAATTCATGTGAATCATTTCCCTTGCTCTTTATTGCTCCTTTTATCTGTTTCCAAGGAATACGGTGAGATACTTTTAAATGTTAACCCCTTGAAGAAAACATTCAAAATATGTCAGTTATTTAAAGGAAAACCAAAACAATGTTTGGTTCTCATTTAATCTATCCATTTTCTCTAACTCCTCCCTTATCTGGCCGATGGAGAATGAATCTATTATTGAAAAGGGGGTTATGGAGGACTTCTCACAACACTGCCTGCAAAAACGTGTTATGACCCTCGATGAACTCAGGAGAAGGCCATGCTGTGATGTTTAAGGTATGCAAATTATGCAAATTAATGCACACCAATTAATCTGCGGCTTGGAGAAATCATTATTAGTTACAACACATTGCTTCTTCAATGAGAAGAAGATGTGAGTGACACTTGCTTTCTGCATATCTCAGTAAGGACATGCATCATTGTCTATTTGGCAGCACCAGGGAGAAATAGCGCATTTTAAAGCAGTTTTATAACGTGGCACTCTGAGTCTGCAGGTGTCTGTCTTCCGAGAAGTAACCTCTTCAGTGGGGTGCATTTCTTTGCACAGAGCACCCCCTGCCTTCATAAACAAAAAGCACACCTACGAAAGAGCTTCAACGCAAATGACGTCCTCATAGTGATTCTTCAAAGGCTTCTTTTAGCTCTCTTAAACCCTCTTCAATCTATATAGCAGAAAGAAAGAAGGAACCCTTTGCAACAACATGGATGGAACTGGAGAGTATTATGCTTAGTGAAATAAGCCAGTCAGTGAAGGACAAATACCATATGACCTCACCCATTACAGGACAATAATGAGCAAAACTAACAACAAGCAAAACAGAACCAAGTATATGAATACAGTGAATAGGCCTTCAGTGGTCAGGGGGAAAGGGGTTGGGGGGAGGGGGGAGGCAGAGGCAAGGAAGGGGAGCAGCTTAGACAAGAACCTAGTATAAAGGAACCATGGACATGGACAACAGGTGGGATTGACTTTGTGGGGATGGATGGGTGGGGAGGGGGACAGAGGGGAGCAAAAAGAGGATGGATGTAATACAACAACAAGAAACTTTTAAAATAATAATTCATTCATTCATTCATTAAAAAAGCTTCTTTTATGTCTTCCGTGTAAAGCAGATGCCTAAGAGAAATAAAGAGCGAAAGTGTTCAAAGTGACAGAGAGAGACAGGACACCCGGAGACCAGGACCAAGAGAAAAAGAAGAAACAAAGTAAGACTGCGGGCACCACGTGGGGCAGCTGGGTGGCCAGGTCTAACAGCAGATCCCGGACAACCTGGTTGGGTGCGGAGTTCAAAGGCAGCATTGCTTTCAAGCTTTGCGGGCCAGCAGATCCGCGATGAAATGGTGGCCTTTGTTCTCTGCCCTGACGGAGTGACAGACAATGGCAATTACCAGCTGTAGGGGAAAGAATATGGGATTAAAAAAAAAAAAAAAAATCGATGACTTGAGAAGAGACGGGTGCTGATACTGGTTTTAATGTCAGGGCACCTGTGAAAGTGGAGGGGCACGCGAAAATGCTATGACCTTACTTTGATTTTCTGCGAAGCCATGATTTACAACAGTTTTCTAAAGGGTTGGAAACAAGAAATGTGAAAGGAGAGAGAGTTGGAGACATGGTGGGAAGGGAGACGCTGGGCGTAGATCTTCACCAACGTGGTAAAAGCCAAGTTCCACCTCTCTTCTCCCCTCCATCGGTAGCGTGGGTGGTGTTAAATGGCTGTTTCCACATCCTTAGCCCAGGTTAGGGGACGCCTCGCAGGCTAGGACTGCAGAGGTGCAGCTGTAGTCGGGGTTCGTGGAAGAACCCAGGGTGGTTTTTCACCCACTGCCTCTCCTGGGGGCCAGGCACAGGTGGTGAGCAGTATCAAGAGACAGAAATGTAGCAAAGAAGGAGAAAACCATAGTGGAGAGGGGAGAGGCTAGAGTTGGAAAACAGAGAAGGCGCCCTGGGAGAATCCGATCCTTCCAGGAGACAGGTGGGTGTTTTCCATCTGCACGGCCGAGTTCCGCAGCGCCAGCCGCTGCAGGTGAACCGGCGGGCTCAGACAGAAACCGCGTTTCTGTTCAGCATCACCTCGAGCAAGAAACAGTCCAGTGGAAATCAATAACAGTGTGCGCTGTCATCCTCACTGAATTCTTTTCTGTAGCGTTGTTTGCTTAACGGTTTCAAAGCCACTCAAAATGATAATCCCTTAAACATCTTTGCCTGTCACGTACATTTTGACATAGCTTTCTTTCTACCAGGGTCGTGGATTAGGTTGCCATCTTTATTTATTTATTTTGAAGATTCTATTCATTATTTTTAGAGAGAGGGAAAGGGATGGAGGAAGAAAGGGAGAGAGACATCAATGTACGGTTGCCTTTCACCTGCCTCCAGCTGGGGACTGGGCCGGGGGCCTGGCTGGAGACCTGGCTTGCAACCTGGGTACATCACTGGGAATCAAACCAGCAGCCCTTGGGTTTATCGGCCGGCACCAATCCACTGAGCCACCAGCCAGGGCTGGATGCTATCTTCAAAATGCTGCTCTCCCAAGATCCTTCAGAAACCCACCTGGAATGCCTGTCCTACTCCCTCTCCTAATCCCCAAACCATCTGGAAATCACCCCTCTTATCACCCTCCTTGTCCTGCACTGGGATCGTTTGTTTCACCAAAAAGAGAGATTTTTGAGGAAAAGCTGTGTCTTACTCTGCTTTCTATGCTCATGAGTGAGATACCATAATATTCAGTCCACGCAAGGTTTTGCTTCTCATTATCAGCAACGTGGTCAACTCGAAAGAACCAGAATAAGGAATAGCCAATATGATGGCCCAAGGCTCCTACAAGGTCTGTTGACGTCTGCTTCTCAGTCTCTGTTGCTGCAGCTTTCTATATTATAGGTCTCCTGCCACGCTATCACCATGGCCAAGGAAAAAGTGAATTGAATTTTAATAGTAATGGACTGCGAGCAACAGAATAAAAGGACATTGTCAAGTTAAATGCTAATATTATCTTTTCTCGTTATGGGCACATTAGGTTGTTTAAATTATTCTGTTTAAGATGTTTATCACGTACTCATGAAAAACAATGCATAGCCAGCCACTCCACAACCGATGAGGTAGTAAGTTTTCTCATGCAAAGGCTTCAAGCTCAACCATGACCATTATATTTACTTTGAGCTCCAATAGCAACAGCGAATGTGTTCTTGGACATATGTAACTTTCAAAATTATCTTCATTTTATAAACTATATGATCCACACATTGGTCACGAGACTGAGATGTACTGTCTGCCAGTTTAATCTATGGAGATGACATTCTAATATCCCTTTACTATTTAGTCTATTGAAGAAACGTAAAGGCTATTTGTCTTTTCATATTTTCTTATAATTCATTCTCAATCTACATTAGCATTCATAAAGGTTAATATCAGCTACTGGTAATTGGCCATCCACAGTTCCAAGGCAGAGATACCTGTGTTACAGATACTATGAAACCTCCAAACTTCTGCAAAGAGAAGTATCATTCCCCTTTCCACACTGAGAAACTGAGTTTTGGGGACAGGAAGGGACTTGTTCAAGGGCATTTACTAGCCATGCTTCCATTTTCTGGATGGGATACAACCCAGACTTCCAAGCCAGTAATTCTTCCTTTGCAACCAGGGGCCCGATTTCATCTTTGTGGGCTAAGAAATGTCCTTGTGATCTTCCAGGGAGAGGACTTGTGAAGGTTCTAGGGTCCTTACCTGCAGTACGTGACAGAGCTGGAGTCAAGGGGAAGTGGGTGAGGGAAAGGGCGAGAGATGTGAACTTGCCTCCAAGGTCTGCGTGGATAAAAGCGATGGCGCCCTGACATGCCCACGCTTTCGGGTGTAACGAGCGCCATGGACCGCACCCTGATGAATGGGCTGGGAAAATGGATCCCTAAACACTAAAGTTACTGTGCTGTTGTTGCAGTTGAGACAGGCATGGCCACAAGGCAGCGTGCGGTGGTCTTTACCCTCTTACTCTTGCCCAGCAAATAAAGGAAACCTTTTCAAAAGTATTTAACCAGGGGACAATACTATTTGCTGTCTTTAGGAAGAACAGGCAAGTAAAGGAGAAATATTAAGACTCTCTTGAGAACTGACCAGGATGTGTCCTTGATACCGTGACGTGGCAGGGAGGAAGCACCTGCACCATCTCAGGGCCTTCCTGGTTCACACCAGTGAGCAATGCTACCACAGGCAACAAGCAATTTGGGATTATTTTTTAAGTCTGGGGCTTGTTTTTCTCATTTATGCATTCGTTCATTCATTCATTTATTATTTTTTAAAGATTTTATTATTTTTAGAGAGGGAGAAAGGAAAGAGGCAGAGAGGGAGAGAGACATCAGTGTACAGTTGCCTTTCACCTGCCTCCAGCTACAGACCTGGCTAGAGACCTGGTTTGCAACCTGGTTATGTGCCCTGGCTAGGAATCAAACCAGCGACCTTTGGGTTCACAGGCTGGTGCCTTATCTACTGCACCACCAGCCAGGGCTTGTTTTTCTCTTTTAAAGACCAAAGGTACGATGTTCCTTATATTTCCTAGTCTTCACAGGCAGGGAAGGATTTGTGGGACCATGTACCTACTGCTCAATTCCAAACAGCGAGAAGCATCTTGTGAGACTGAGCCCCCTAAAGATCTGCCGGCATTTACCAGCCATGACTGTGTTGGCTGCGAGGACGGGACACTCTCTGTAATCAGGATCAATGACACTGTACCATGGCTATTATTTGCCACCTAATCACCTATGCCTCCCCTTGGAATCCAGCCTTTGTCCAGAAAGAGAAGCGCATTTGGCAGAAAGATGCTCTGACTTCCTGTCCATTTTATCTCTCTGGAGTTTAAGTGACGGGGGGGCACCGTAACCATGGACACAATGACAAACAAATGCAGAAACCGGGTGGGCTGGGAGTGACAAACTCAGGAATGTGACGAACACGCACTCACTGCCTCTGTGATCATCTGACGGGGGCCTGGTTCTCACCAGAGATGCGCGCTGTGCTCAGAAAGCCGATTTCAGGAACTGCTGAGGGAGGCCCCTGAGTGCAGGTGGCTGGTCCCCTCCTCAACCCCTCCCCACAATGCCACCACGATGGGTTTCATTTCTCACTAGACATAAACTCCAAAGGACGGAAGAAAGAGAGAGGAAATGACAGCAACAAACTCTGAGAAGCTAAAAGAGAGACGTATGAGTTCTCACTGACCTCGTAACAAAGCCAAGTGAAACTAAGGAGCCCAAATCAGCAGCAGGAAAAGCCAAGCAACAACGTAGAATTTCCAGGTGTCTCGGGAACAGACTACCTCGGTGCTGCAGGACAGGCTGGAGGAAGAGGTGAACCGCTGAGCGTTGATTGGAACCTATCAGAAACCAGGCTGAGCATCCTTTCCAACACCTGGCTGCCTGCCCACCTGCCTGCGTCATGGGAGACTTGCTCTTCCAACAAGTTAAACTGAGTCTCTCCGGGCTGCAACGCGTGCTCCCCCGCACCTGGGAGGGGGGAGCACCGCACGGAAGCAGGAAGCAAGCACATGCACACGGGATAATGAATGATCGGGTCTTCTACTCCTTCCCCCGTTACCTGATCCCCTTTTAGGGCCCAAAAGTGTGGGCAGCACATTACTCCGTAAGCAAAAAAAAGGGAATATTCTTTTCTATGAAAATATAACACTCTCAAGAAGGAAGAGTGAATCTCAGGTTTCTTCACAAATAGCCCACCTAAGTCAACAAAAGGTTCGGCGATGTCTTTAGTCACAAGTACTACTTACAGGCCCAAAGTTGCCAACCGGATTTTTAGGGCCTTCCTCTTCGTTTCCTTAGCGTGTAGTGAGCACACAATATTGTGAGTTTCAAGTGTATGATATAGTTATGAAACGTTTATATACATTATGAAGTGGTCACCACAATAAATCTAGTAACCATATGTCGGTGTACAAAGTTACACTATTGACTTTATTTTTTATGCGGCATCATCACATTCCTGTGACTATTTTATAACTAAAAGTTTGTACCTTTTATTCTCCAACACCATTTCTGCCCACCCTCCACCCTCTCCCTTCTGGCAACCATCAGTTACTTTTCTATATCTATGACTCTGTTTCTGTTTTTTTGTGTTTGTTTTCTTTTTTTAAAAGATTTTATTTAATTATTTCTAGAAAGAGAGGAAGGGAGAGAGGCAGAAAGAGAGAAAGACATCAATGTATGGTTGCCTTTCACCTGACTCCAGCCACAGACCTGGCTGGAGACCTGGTTTGCAACCTGGTTCTGTGCCCTGGCTGGGGAATTGAACCTGCGACCTTTGGATTCGCAGGCCAGCGCCTTACCCACTGTGCTACCAGCCAGGGCCTGTTTCTGTTTTGTTTTACTGTTTATCTGTTTTGCTTGTTAGACTCCACATATCAGTGAAATAATAAAGCATTTGTCCTTCTCCATCTGACTTAGTTCACTTAGTACGGTATCCTCTAGTTCTATCCATTTTATTGCAAATGACAAGATTTAATTACTTTACATGGCTTGGCAATATCCTGTTGTATGTAAGTACCATATTTTCTTTATCTATTCATCTATTGGCCTTTAACAGGGCCAGAGAATCCAAGATTACTAGACTTGTGAGAAAAGCATCTTAACATGTGACTCAGAAACCAAAAGAAAAGATAAAAAATAATCTTAGAGGAAACAGATGCCATGAAGGAGAAAAAAAGATTTATTCAAAAATATGTTACTAATAGCCTCGGAGAAATAAAGATATTTCATCTAAGAAAAAGAAGTGAATATATTACAGAATCATTCAGAGAAGAAAAGAAGAAATAAAATGTTCCAAGTTGTCACTTCTGGAGCAAGGATTCAGGGAACGGGGTTTGGGCTGGGATTGGACATGAACCCACTGTTAATAGAATCAGAGGAACACTAGAGCCCACTCATTCCTGATCCCCAGGGTCAGCTGGTCTCCCTCCTTGTCTGTTCAGTTACAGCTTGAAATTGGCTGTGGGTGGGTGTGGGGCTGACATCAGCGAATTCAGAAAACCCTCTTCATCTTTGCCCCCCACACACTTGTTCAAATTATTGTTAAACGTTCACCCTTAGTCCATTAACCATGTGCCTACTTGACTTTCATTCCCAAATTCATAAACTATGTTACTCAGCTAATAATAATGAATAAATAGTTGCATCATAATTAAACATTAAAACATTCCAGGAAAATATTTTTATGACCGTATGTTCTAAGTGTCTTAAGAATATTGATAACTCCAGGAGACCTGAAGACTATAAAAGTTATGCTAATAGAATCGCACATTACCGCCGAGAGAGAGTGGGGAAAGGCACTGAAATTAATGCACAAGACAGGGAGCTTTCCGACACCCGGAATGTGTAATGCTCTGGACAAATGTTGGGAAGAAGGCTGTAAGAGCGAGGAGGATTCTTTGAAAGAGCCGCAATGTCAAGAGAAGGACCCAAGCTTTAAAGAGGCTAGGGCTTCTTCCAAACATCAACACCCGTCTTTCCGCAGCTGTTTGGGAACCAGGAAAAGACAGAAAAGACAAGGAGGGGCCCGGTGGGGAAGAAAACACCATGAAACTGTTCAGTGTCTCTTCCAACGCAGGGCAGCCCTACCGGGAAAGGTCGGATCACCTACTTTGGGACCGCTCTGTGTGTCCTGTAAGTCAGGAATGAGGCAAAGTTATTACCCCCATCCAAACCCTAACATCACCATGCTAAGAACCACAATGCCAGAGAAAATCTCCCTTTTCTTCTTTCCCACTGATCTTCCCCCTTTACACAGTTCCCTCTTTCTAGTTCCCAAATTATCTGGATGCCATTAGGGAGACCACCCGCGGGGTCGAACCCCTGAGCTGGCATCAGGGTTTTATTCAGCTACCAACCCAGAGAAAGATGAAATGATCAAGGAGTGAACCGGTGCAATTCTGCTTCTGTCTAATGAATATGCAGTAGACCGAGTAGTCTGGGACAGCAGTGAACGATGAATTATTAAAAATAACTTTTTGATTAGAGAATTCCAAGGCTTAATTAATGAGCCTCGAATATATCTCCAGTTCTGATTCTTGGCCTACGAAGAAGTTCTGTTCCTAAGTTGTAACTGCAGAACTCGGCTCTGTGAAGATGGGTGTACAAATGCTTCTGACAAGAGACACCGGGTCTCTGTCCTTTTGTCCCCTGAGCTCTTAACGCGTGGATAACAACTGTTCTCGAGGGGACAGGACAAAAGCTGGACCGCTTGGACCTGCCTATTTCATTCCGATGAAACGCTCTTCCAAAGTGGCGACACCGAAGCAGAGCACGAAAATGGTTCTCAAAGGTGGCTTCATCCGCACATGTCGCTGCACTTGCGTCAAATGCCGATACTGTCTTCCCCTGACACTCCGCAGAACACGTTGCTACAGCTGAGACACAGGTAACTCAAAAGCCAATTGATGTCACAGGCAGTGCCAAAGTGGCTCATGAATTTGAAATGGCAGCAGATGCTTTGAAAACGGAAAGCCGGCTGGATTTTGATTGAACATGCTAATTTTCAAAAGAATCATTTGCCAGCTCAATTTTTATACAGTGGAACCTGTTAAGGCTATTTGGAAACCGCAAGGGCTGGTGATAAAATAATATTGAGCTCAATTACCCATCAGCGGAGGAAAGATACCGGCTCCGCTTTTGTCCCCCTGCAGGTGTATTTGGTGGCACAGTAAGAAGGGAACGGTGAGGATGACTTGGAGGACAAGTGGCGGTGTGCTCAGGGAGCTGTCAGAGAGAGCAAGTGACAGAATTCGGGGATCTGCTCCTGCTAACTTCGTTCTGCGTTGAGATTACAGCGTTCATTTCCACCACTTGAGGAAAGAGTTGGGCCCCCACTGTCCTTAAAGTTAGAGGAAATTGAACCCTTTATCGCGGGGATCCATGAAGGATGGGGTTAAGAAGTCTCATCAGTTGGTCAACTTGAGAAAATATTTAAGAGAAGGGGGTCTCGAAGTGGAGAAATGTTGCTCTGTAGCCAAGTTGCCTTCAGCTGCCGAAAACCAAATGCAGAATTTGGAACTTTTTGGCTCCATTAACAAATTGCCCTCTCTCCGCTCCAGCATTTTAGAATTTCTCCTGATGAAGCCACCTGGGAGGGGATGGGAGGCCTTGGGGTCCCAACATGGGCGACCAGCGCTGACCTGGAAATAGAGTTTCCTGTTCCCTGGTACCTCCTGGCAGGGATGTTTGGAGGCCTTCCGAGGGAGACACGTCTTGCTTGAGACTGAGCATGTGCCAGGGCTGGGATTAGGGGAAAGAGAATGCACCCCTTTCCTGAAGTCACCAGAAAATGTAGTGCTTAGGATAAATTATACCCAATGTGACATTTCAAACATTCAAAACGAAATCAGAGCCTTCCTAGCCACCTAGGTTCCCCACTGGGTGGCTTGATAAGGGTTGACTATGACACGCCAGCAGGTCGGACACTGACCAGGTTTACACGGCATGGTTTTGTTCGAAGGCTTTTTGTAGTTTTACCACTTGGTTCGAAATACAGCGTCTGCGTGAACAGATACAAGGTGTGCGTTTTTCCCACAGGTCTCTGGCATGGCATTGTTAGTATTTTCAACTATTTAATATCAGCTGACGCAAGCTGTCTCATTAATGGCATCTGAATGTTAGAGTCAAAAATACCGTACTTGAAATTTCAAATGATTTTCCTATTTATACGTGTTTAGGAAGCTAGAGTTCTGCAGGGGAACTGATCCTCCTTTCCCCCAGTATTTCATTTGTATAATGTAATTCTTTGAAATATGATTAGCCAACCTTTTCACAAATCCAAAAGGGGGACTTTGTGTTTTAAACTTAGGAATATTATATCCTGATTGACAAGCAGCCGAAAAGGTTAGAATGAACTAAAGAATTTCATCCTTACTTTGGGGCAAAAGGTTCAGCATAGAAAGCTGACTGCAGAGAAGTATAAGAGAGATTTACTAGAAACATTTTTTTTTTTTTTTTTTGGCTTTTAAAACTCTTTTTAATGGGTAACCCAAATGTCATTTTACTGTAGTCTGTAGATATCTAAAGTCAGAGAAGTGGCCCTTCTAATTGGCTACTCAGATGGCTGAGGTCACAGACATACCTCAAGATAACAGACATTTTACAACCGTATCAGTGGGAAAAGTAAGACTGCAAGAATCATTAAATACTTTCCACAATTTCCTTTCTAAAAGAAATATAATAATAGCGATCTAATCCCAGAATTGTCACACGCCTGTTATTTTTCTCATTAATTGTAAAGAGTTAACCCCTTTCCTATAAAATTTCACCAATTTAAGAAAACTCCTATCAAGTGCCTCTTGTCCCATTTTAATTCCTAAAGGTTTTACGGTAAAACATTTAGACTCTCCCACCCAATGTGAATATCTGGGAATGTGTGTTTTGGGGAAGGCGGGTAGGTACCGTTTAGAAGCCAGTGCAATTTTACATGGTTCTTACATCAAACCTTTATAGATGACTCAAATTAGGGAGACCAAATAATTCACTCAAGGACCGATTTCTAAGGATTTCCCACCCCCAAACCTTTCCTCCGCCTGTTTTTGATTTGCTGTCATTTGTTTTCAATTGGAGTTAACCTGAGAAAGTATCTAAATGAACATATCGAGAAGGTAGGTACCTTACTCTGAATGTAGAAGATTTAGCAAACACAGGAGAGAGAAAGCGGAAGGCCAACGCTGGAGAGAAGTCACAGCTTTATGCTGTAAACGTTGGCAGGTTCCTCGTGAATGGAGACACGTGAATGGAAACTTCCACTTGAAACCCCAAGGTTCACTTTGAGGAATGAAAGGTTTGGTTTTGAAAACATAATAATAACCTAAGGATAAGGGTGTATCCAGCAAATTAAAGAAACTTTCTTGAGAAGTTCCTTGAGCAATTCCCCTGGTACTGTGTCATGTACACAACCAACCACATAAAGCTCTTTAGGCAGAATTTAAGTTTTCCCTGTCAGGAATTTTTGTAGACAAAAGCATAAACAGATTGGACTAGTTTCACAGACCACAGGTAGGGGGAAAAAAAACTAAAAGTGTTTTTACACTGATCTTCTGACACTCCATGTTATGGTCTGGAAGACATATTATTTTTTTCAAGTGGTAAGTGTTGATTCATGTAAAACATAAAATGTAGGTGTATTTTTAGAAGGCTTTCTAGTCTCGTGTGTGCTTTTTTCCTTTATCAGCAGAAAGACGAACAGAAAAGCGCATTCCATGATGACTAGAAGTAGAAAGAGAGGAAAAAAAAATAAGATTAAAGCGAAGTAGAAGAGACAATACAAAGACAAGTGCTGACAGTAGAGTCTGTAACCCATAAATCATATTTTTATACACATTGTGTTGTGTAAAATGAATAGTACAAAACTATATTGACCCCAAAAAGGGTGGGATGTGAGAGTGGGGGACATGTTGGCACCCCGCTATGTTCTGAGAATGCACGCTAGACAGACCGGGACACAGCAATGTGGGTGACCTACACACGACAGGGCCCAGGTCCCAGGTCCCAGGTCCCAGGTCCCATCAGAAGTCTCACAGTCCCAGACAGGAATGTTTGCCTTTCCCTTCTTCCGCTTCATTGTTCTCCATACCACAGTATCCCTTCTCAGTTACATTAATCACTTACTCTTTTCACTCTTCCCTCCTTTTTCTGTCTCTCCATCCAGAAGATCAGGTCCATGAAGGTTCAGGGCACAGAGACTGCCTGCTTCATTCAGCACCATATCCCACACGCAGAGAACATGGTCTGGGGCACAGTAGTTGCTCATTACCAAGTGTTTAAAAGAATAAGAAGTGTATTTTAGAAAATCTGTCAAGATCATTTTTAAACAATAATTGTAAGTATCGTCCCAAATACTAGCAAGGGTGAAATGTGTTAGATATTTATATATAATCCTAGTTAATCAGAAATTTTGATTTGCATTTTTTGGAAATTGATGTGACAATCTGTATGAAGGTTCAGATAATTGGTTAAAGTGCTTTATCTTATAAAAATCTATCCTATCGCCCTGGCTTGTGTGGCTCCATAGATAGGCACTGGCCTGTGAACCTAAAGGTCACTGGTTCGATTCCCCAGTCAGGGCACATAACCAGGTTGCAAGCCAGGTCTCCAGCAAGGTCTGTTGCTGGAGGCAGGTAAAAGGCAACCTTAAATTGATGCTTCTCTCCATTTCTTCCTCCCTCCCTGCCTTTCTCTCTGAAAATAATAAATAAAATCTTTAAAAATAAATGTAAAAGTCTATCCTAAAATAATAACCATAAGTGTAAGATTTTGTTTTAGAGAAATGTATTTACTTTAGAACCATTTAAAATAGTAAGGATTTTAAAACAATCTGAATTATGGTTAAAAATATTGGGCATGTCTATTTAAATATTTGATATTCTATCACTGAAAATTAATGTTATGAAGAAAATACTCATAACATAATGCATTTGTAGCCTAAGACACCTTATTCAACAAATACATTAGCTAAAGTAAAAACTAGGGAGAATTTTCCTAATCAGATATAGACAGAACTATCATTCCCACCTTATCTTTCTTCCTATTTCAAAGACCTAGAGTGGACAGATTAATTAATACATCTGCAATAGCAAAGGAAAATAAGAGAAAGTATCATTATTAAAGTACAGTCTTGCAGAAACATAAAGAAGAAAAGCAGCCAGGATCTGATGGCCAGAAAGAGAATCAGAGCCCAAAATATCGACAGAAGTGAGCTGTCAAAACAACTGGTGCTGTTGTGGGCATGCTGAGAAGGACACAGGAAACCTTGCAAGAGAGGGGAGTGGCTGGGCTCCTGCCTGGGTCGTGAGAGAAGGCAGGTAACTGGCTGCTCCCCCAGCTCCCCACTCTTGGTCCATAGGTCCATAGGCAACGAACAACAAAGCTACTGGACCCCCCCACCCCCCCGCAGACAGGTGAATTCACTGAGAGGAGGCATCTCTTTGGCTTTGCACTAACCTCTCTACTCCCTGGGGACATGTGTTCCCCTGCTGGAGTGGGGGCTGTATTTTGATCAGACCATGAGAGAAGGGGAATTCCAGAGCCATTTTTTTTATTTGGCCCTTTTTAAAATAATAGCTCTTGCCCTGGTTGGTGGCACAGTGAATAGGGAGCCGGCCTGTGAACCCAAAGGTTGCTGGTTCAATTCCCAGCCAGGGCACATAACCAGTTTGCAAGTCAGGTCTCCAGCCAGGTCCATAGCTGGAGGCAGGTGAAAGGTAACCACACATGGATGTCTCTCTCTCTCTCTCTCTCTCTTTCTCTCTCTCTCTGCCTCTCTCCCTTCCCCTCTCTCTAAAAAATAATAAATCTTTAAAATTATAATAATAATAATAGCTCTTACGCAAGGCACAAATATAAATGCACTTAGCAACACAGCCTCAGGTTACTTTATACATTAATAAAAAAAGGAAGAAATGGAAAAATCAATTTTAAAGTAGCCCACAGACTCCCACTATAATCTGGACTGGGGAAGTGGTCACGGAAAGGGGCTACAGTCCCACTGGGTCCCTGTGAGGTGGATGTGGGCCAGGCCTCTGCTGTCCCAACCTCTGTAAGCTGTGCAGACCTGTGCCCCCGCCAGGGCTCCTGCCCCTTCACAGTTCCCAAAGCTGCTCGACACTTCCACTGGCCTCCTGCGCAGTAACCCTAGTCAACTGCTTTGAGTCCTTCCACAGAAGTCCTGCAGGAAGTTACAGGTGGCTATTTTCTGGGACCTGGCATTTTACAGCTCACAGAGATCAGGCAGCACTTTGGGGGGCCTCTTCTTCCATTCCTAAGGACACCCTGCCTTGTCTACTGCCTCCACCACTGACACTGTGGGTTCGGCCTCCGAACCTCCATACCTGTGTCCTGTCTGCATAAAGCATCATTTTCCAAACCTTCAAGTATGAACTCAGCCTGGAGATCACTGCCCAGAGGGTTTTTTCTTTTTTATCACCAGAATTGACATACTGACAACCTGCCCTCATCATTACATTTGATGCCCTTGAGAGCAACTTTCATTCATCAAGGTTTCAATGTTCCTGCGCTGGTCTGTCAAGTACCCACCTTCCCTGGCTAGGATAGAAAAGTTATGAAATCTGAGACTTCACTGTGGCATCTAAACAGTGTCTAACTTACAAAGGGTGAGCAATAAATATTTGTGAAATAAAGAGGTTAATGAATTCATTAGCATGGCAAAGAGTTGCATGATGTTCATCCTTCAAGCAGGAGATTTGGTCAATGTCAAGAACTGCTGGTATGATTTAAAAAATATTAAAAGACCAGTTATTGGGTTTGACCAAAATATTATAAACAGCAATCAATTATCAGTCACAGTGATTTACTTTTCCAAGTCTTCCTATCTCACTTATTTCTTTTCTATATGATTGTTTGTAATATACAGCATTACTATGCAGTTTATTTTAAGTATTTTATGTAGGAAGGGGTTTATTATACTTTTGGATAAGTTATACATTCTTGGTAACTGAAATTGGGGAGCATTGACTCAAGGGTATTATTCTTTCCATGGAAATAAACTCTGAAAGGACAAGAGAAATCAGTCATTTCAATAAAGTATCTGAAAGCATTCATCAGGATCTGTTTCCAATGAACAGCTGAGAGTCATCTACATTTAGTTCTATTTGTGAAGACACATCAAAGAATGGCTCATTTAAACCAAACTAAGACATATGGATATTGGATATTTACAGTTTCTGTTGCTGTATTTGTTGACTTTACTCAAAGAAGAATGCTGTGCATCTAATAATGTTGTTGAACAAAAGAGCAGGACATATTTTGTGTCAACCCAACCAGTTAAAAGAATTCAGCAAAGAATGATTATCAGTTTGCTAAAATAAAGTTTACTTAGGGATGATACGATAAACTTCACTACTGATTTATGAGAAGGCTTTGAAAGGGGGAAGTCTCTGTAAACGTGCATGCTCAATGGACCATCAATAACTGTGGCCTTCGCGCCCCATTTATCAAGATTTTATCCTAACTAAAGAGGCTAAAAATAAATACCAGATGCCTAGAGAAAAGTGTAAACAACATGTCATTCTAATAAGACTCTTTAGAGATCTCATTTTGAAAACCAAAATCACCTACTTGCCATTTACTTTTGGTGTCAACTATACTTAAGTCTGGTATGCATCTCTAAGCAATTTCTCAGAAATATATTTTTAGACTGTTGACAAAAATCTCTATTTCCTGCACTAAGTACAATTCAAAATTCAAATGACAAAAAGATTGCATCTGAACTTTGAAAACAAAAAATTTATTTTAGGCTAATCACTTGCTCTCAGGAATGTTTGATGAAAATTTAAATTGATACTGATTGGAATTATATTGTTGAACTACATAAAATAGTTGGAAGTTTTACTCAGTTTGAGTAAAGGAATAAGTGTATGTAAATATTATAAAATCAAGTGATGTTCTGCCCATAAATAATCACCGTGAAAAATTATTTAAAAGGACATATTAATTTTTTTAAAGATTGTGTGTGTTTATTTTTGAGAAAGAAGGGAGGGGGAAAGTGAGTGAGAGAAACATCCATGTGTAAGAGAAACACCAATCCGCTGCCTCAGGCACGCTCCCACCTGGGGGCCCGGCCGGCCACTCAGGCTTGTGCTCTCGTCAGGTATTGGACTGATTCAACTGGTGACCTTTCAGTTCACAGGCCAGTGCTCAGTCTAAAGCCATACCAGCCAGGGCAAAAATTGACATAACATTTATGAAATAACATGGAAAATGGTGGTCGATAAAACTGTATAGGTTCACGGCGTAAGGACATTCTGAACAGGGCCACATGTCTACTGATCAATAGATCTGGGAGGTATCAGAACATACAGAAAGGAGAATGAAGGCAGAGGTAAAATGTCGCCTGTCTATGCACCCAAAGGTGTCCCCTGAGCAGCAGCATTTGGGTCCCCTGGGGAACTTAACAAGAAAGCAGAATCATGGGTCCCACTCTGACCTCAACTCCAGTTTTCTACCAGTGACTTGCATGCACATTAAAATGTGAGAAGCAGCTGTCTAGAGAGTAACACGAGAAATGAGAATTATGTCTGAGGAAACAGAAATTCTAAGAGGGATCAACGAAACCGCAAACATCAATTTAAGGCTTTAGCAGGGATTTAAGGAAATGGAGTGACTGGTCTTGCGAAACAAAAGAAAAGAGAGTTTTCAGAAAGGACCAGTAAGACGTAGTGCCTCCAGGAAAGGTCGGTAAAATAAACAGCGACATGTGGCCCTCGTCGTCCAGGCCTGAGGAACATTTCTAAACAACCTACAGTAAGTGGTGGCTGGGCCAGGCCAGAGTTTCATGGCTTAGCAAGCAATTAGGCACCCGAGGAGCCGAAAGTGATACCTGGAGAAGAGATCAATCCCATTTACACCGCCGTGGCGGCGAAGACAGTGGGACATCACCAGCCAAGGGACAGTCGGAGGGACTTTTCTACTCTGAAAAGAGCATGGAGGGAATCGCCTCTGAGAAGGCAGTGTGATGCCTAAGGACAAATGCCAACTGTGTCTGCTGACACCGAATACACCTGCACCACACACCGAACGATCACAAAATAAAAATAAGGAGAAAGGTTGGGAGGTTTTCCAGTGAATTGTTGTTGTGGTTCTTCCTCTAAAAGAGGGCGAGATGGGTTGTGCGTTTATGAGTCTGAACCCTACAGTCAAGCCAGTTTCTCAACTGCTCAGCAGATTCTTTTCTGTAACATGGGGACCATGATCAAACCTTTATTTTAGAAGCAAATTACAGGAATTTTCCATCATGAAGAAAGCAGGAAATGAACTGATTGCAAAGAACGGTGATGGTCACAGAAGCGTCCAGTAGCCTGAACAGTTGAGGTCAGACCTGAGCAGGGTCAATGGTCGGGGGGGTCAGAGCTCATTTGACCTGATCACCTTGTTGCTGGGCTCATTGCCCCTCCTGCTTCCGACCTGATGGGAAGTCAAGAAGATGAAAAGGAGTGAAGGCTGAGAACTGAGATCTGGAGATCTGTGGTACTTGAATACCTACTAATAAGGAGCAACTAGAAATACAGAAATGTCAAAAGATGGTGGAATCCAAGCCAAAAGAATTTGGGCAGAGGAACTGTAAATAAATGGTCGCCATCAGAGGTCTCAGACCAATCAGATAAATACAGAAGGTTTTAGGGGCGTCTGTGGTCAGAATAAAAGGAATGCATTTATGTGTAAGATTTTGAGGGGAAGCCACATAATTAGGGCTACAGTGCATAAATATGAATGTGGGTGTGCGCTCAGTGGTTGAGGGAGGTGTCGTTGTAAAAGGTGGGGGGACTACTACTCAGGTACATTAGGGCCCAATTACGAGGAATGCAAGGACTACACTAGGGAGTTCTTATTTGCTATAAGAGGTGAATTCTACAGAACTGCACTCAAACCTCTGGAGGTGATCACTGCACGCATGAGTGGATGAACTCTGGGAGAGAGAAAACGCCAAACCGCAAGGTTGGAGAAAGGAGGAGGGTCGGCCAAGAGTTCACGACTAGAGTGTCCTTCTGAAAACGAGTACAGGAGAAAAGGGGGGGCCCACACTCCTGCTGGGCCACCACGGGAGGGTGGGCTCTGGGCACTGAGGCCCACAGGCCAGGTGGGAGGGAGTGGTGCAGCATCAGCGATAGCGGGACACTCAGGCAGCCAGAGTTGGCATTGGGGCACAGGTGCCAGGGTGCCTGCAGGCGTGTCCTGTCCAAGGAGAGTGGTGGCCATGGGGTTGCTGACTGCAGCATGGCAGGAACTGGTGAGCTGACGGAGTGCACAAAGCAGGGCTTAGTGTTAAATTCGTCCCTGGGTTGCGGAGGGACATCAGAAGGTATATACCCACAGCCAACAAGCCTGCTAAAGCAATCTCTTCAGTAACGAAGACTCAGATGAGGCCAGGAAAGAGTAAGGGATGGCACCTGGCAATACTCGGTTATGCACGTGCCTGTGTCTGGTTCCCTCGCCTGAAGGATCGATCCTTCATTGACCGATCATGGTTGCTTTTCTTGCTCAGCCCAGCGCACCCTGGAACCATTCCCCGCCTGGGGTACGGGGCAGGCCACTCATCTACCCAAGGTGATGTGACCCACAAACAATCACGTCTTATTGCTGCTCATGGCTCGACTGGAAAGATGGATAAAATGACACAATAAAAAGAGGTCTGGGATTGTTGATACGGGCGTCTACGTTAGGAAACTTGCAGACATAGATGTTCAGAGACCCCTGTTGAGATGCTGACGTAACATAGAAAGTGGGGAATTGCTAGAGAGAAGGCAAACAACGTAGGTAAACAATCGGTGGAACATTCTTGCCCTCCTAGGTATTACTCAGCTAATTGTCTTAAGAAAATGTAGTGTCTAGCGTTAGGTTAAAAATGAAGAATTCCTAACTGCATCCCATTATGGCATATCTAGTTTCTTCTTTTCCTTTTGTAGTATGACAGATCACAGTTTCTTATCTACATAATTACTTGGGTCTATGCTTGCTTTCTGTTCCATGTACAAATATCAGGAATTGTATTTTAAGAATACTTGATCATTTCAAGCAACTTTCAACTCAAAGCTGTTGCTACAAGAACATAAAACTAAGATGTGCTGTGGAAGGTGGGTCTCAAGGTCACTGTTAACATGACAAGAAGGGAAATAAAATACAATCTCCCGAGTCCCCCTCGACATGTTTAAGCTTCTTAATTGCACACCTAAGCCTTTTTCCCTAAAGTACTTAATTATAATGCAGGCTTTAGCTTCATTTCATCTCAAAGGGATTTTTCTGAGACAATAGCCATACAATAACTTGGTTTTATTATTAAAATAATTGCAGCAATAGATCAAATACTATCAAATTGCATAAGGGAAGTGTAAGGACTAGGTGCCGATGATTAAAAAGAAAGATGGTTTCTAGAACGAAAACATGATTATAACTCACCTTGAGAAAAGAACAATATGCCAGCCACGCAATGCCCAATATTATGGTTTATCATTTATATGTGAGAATCAGAGAAAAAAGGGCAAAATAATGAGTTGAAAAGGAAAAATATGTCAGTCAGCCACAAAAATCTAACCATAGAGAAAGTCCAGTGTTTAACTCATTATAAGATATGGAGAAAGTAATTCTGTATGCAATTTCGTTCCTGTATCTTTTTATAAGGACAAAAATAAAAGAAAATTGACAGAATTTATTGCTTTATTTAAAGTGGACTAAGGCTGCACCTAGGATTATATGGCAGACATGGAAAGTGGTGGCTGGCCAGAGGGAGCGGAGGACGAGATCAAAGTCATATTTTTCAGGTAAGCAAACATGCCCGAACCCTGCACACAACATCCATCACCCGAGGCCACAGAGATCCTGTTGGACAACATGACTCAAGACCCGTAAATTTTCTAAAGTTCCAAGGAGAATGTTTTTCTGAATCCTGCCTGAGAAAATTTCTGCTGAATGTTATGTATGTAAGAAAAAAAAAATCACTTTCTAAGAAGCAGAAGAGGGAGACACAGGTGGTAGAAAAACCATGATATCTCCTCTTTCAGATTTCCTGTGAAAATGTAGTTTTCATTTAATATCTCATAGCTTTAACTTTACATAGGCTTGAATTCAGATGGTATTAGTGAAAAACATCCACAGCATTTCATGATAACATTTTGTTATCCTGAGTTGTACTACTTGTCAATGCACAGGTGACCCTTGAACAACATGGGTCTGAAATGCACGGGGGCACTTACTTGCTGTACATGTATTTTCCCTTGAGACTTCCTAATAACATTTGATTTTCTCCAGATAACTAGGCACTAATACAGCATGTATCACATGCAATGAACAAAATATGTGTGAGTCAACCATTTATGTTATCAGGGAGCCTTCCAGTCAATAGCAGGCCATTGGCAGGTAGTTTTGGGAACGTCACAAGTTACACATAGTGTCCACCTGTGCGGCGTGCCAGCACCGCTAACGGCAGTGTTCACAAGGGTCAACTGTTTATCTCCCTATCACTTTTGTCTGCACTTGTATCTGTTAATAGTGCTGGTGCTGTAGCTTCTGTTTCCCTGTGGAATGCCTTTATCCTAAGGTTCCTCCACAAACAAAACCCCAGAATCCGGGTAGGCCCTTCTAGCCCAAGGTGAAAATGCATCCAACAAGTATAACAAGAACAGTTGAACAAGTATGAACCTTACACAGGGCTCTTTACACACTGAATATAAAAAGAAAATTTAGGAAGTGAAACAAATACAAATTACAATGTAAAAATCCAAATGCAGTATTTCGAAGGATTATATAGAAATTTGTGTTATGCAGGTCCCTGTACTTCCTTATGTAAATTTCAAAAGTAAATGACATGTGAATATTATGAGAACATTGCATTTCCAATAAGTTATTAACATAAATTTGTTAACTGTCTCAGATTTATTAAAGGGAACATAACAAATTGTGTGGTCATTGTGTTTAATGTTTTAGGTCCCATACATATGTATAAATCATCTGTGCATAAATTTATGACTTCTTATTAGCATGGTTTTTGTGTTCTAAACACGTCACATACATGTAAGACTCTAATAATTCAAGTAGATGAAAATTTGTCTAAAAGATTGAGAAGCAAATTGTAAAAATCCAGATGAAATTATATATACTGGATCCCTTCCTGCAAATTTCTGGTAAAGAAACAGAGAAAAACCACAACTATGACTTCAATAACCTGTACCCCAGAAAAGTCATTATGTTGCTTTCAAATCTTCACCAACCATGTATCCCATTCAAACACAAAGCTATTGTTGGTTATCTTGAAAGAGTTCTGTGTGCAAACATTGTAAAATCAAGTCATGGTTTAGGAACAATACTTTTAGAGCCTTTATTTAAATCTTTGAGTCAGAAAATCGCACCTGCATTTGAAATGGATTTTACCCAAGCACTCAGTTAAGTCAGTGTGTACATAATTGGATCTGCAATGCAACACTGAAGCAATAGAGCTAATTTTTTAAATCCGTCAGAACTGTAATGGAAAAACAACTTGCAGATATATTCTGTATTTGCTGTAAAGTACCACATTGTACTTGCTTACAGATTCTATTTTATTTTCCACTAAAAATCAACCCATTATGGAAGTTTATGGCATTTTCTCAAAGCAGGTGTGGCATGAGTGCTGTAACATACATTTTCATAACACGTTAAAGTTTTGCACTTTTGTTTTGAACGACAGTAAAACACAAGTCCAACTCATAGGAAGGCATTGCTATAAATCTATGCCATTATAGCAATCTCATAAAAAATACACTTAATTCATTTAACAGCTAGAAAATCCGTATTTTTCATCAGGTACATCGCCAGTTCTGTTAGGAAGGCTTACACAACATGCCCCTGCCAGTCACCAGACTAAATAAAGTAAAAAACGGGTCAACAGGAAATACAGGGAGTGGAGCATGCAGAGGGAAAAAGGATGCGCAATACAAAGGAAGAACAGACCCAACTTGGTAGCGGAGTTAGGTATGCCACGCACAGAGGGTGCGTACAGCATTGAAAGTATACCTTTAAAATGGAAAGGCTCGGGAATCCGGAAATTCATCTCAAAATATCAGAAAAACAATAGAAAGCTAAAACCAAATAAGATAGAAAGAAGAAAACAACAAAAATAAATCAATTAAAATGGAAAGAAAACCTACAATACAGGAAATCAACTAAGCCACAGTTGATGGTGTGAAAATTCTAACCAACTAGATGCATCGCTGATAATATCTATTAAGAAAATACGAAGGCGCCCATTCCCAAAATCAGGAATGAAAAACAGGACATCAGTATGTAGCAGATGTCAGATAATAAAGATGAATATTGCCTCCCAACTTCTAACCTTAGACGCAATGGGCAAATCCATAAAAACTCAAACTAAAACATGAAGACATAGAAAATGGGAATAAAGCCATGTCGAAAAAAGCTTGCAATCAAATAATAATTCTATCAAAAAAGTAAAGCCATTATTTAAAAGTCTCCCTACAAGGAAAGGTCTAGGCCCAGATGGCTTTATGGTAAATAATTCCAGACTTTCAGGGAACAAAAAACACTAATTTTGCAAACATTCATCCAGAGAATAACAATGGGGCTCATGACACAACTCCTTCTATGGAATCAACACCTCTTGACACTGAAACATGACAAAAATATTCCAACAAAAGAAATTTTCATGCCAATGTCTTCCATTCCCATAGATGCCAAAATCCTAAACAAAATATGTTAGTACAATGGACCCAGCAATATGAATAAAACAGTATCTCCAACTCAAGTTGGACTTATGCCAGGAATTCAACTTTAGTTATCATTCAAAAATCAATCATTGTAGTTTATCATATGACTAGGAAACAGGAGAAAAATAGAGCGATCCTTTCAATACATATACAAAGACAATTGATACCATACCACAAAGTCTTTAAGATACCATTTTTAAGCAAAATAAGAGTAGAAGTAAACTGTTTTGTTTTGTTTTGTTTCTTTCCTGATTAAGAGGCAGCTTTTGATAGCTCCTGTAGAATGGGGGAGACCAGAAGGAGCCAATGTCTAGCTTTCTACAGAAAGGTCTATGGATCTCTGAGACTGAGTTCTTCATGGAGTGCCGTGTTCTAATCCTGCTGTGCAGCAGGCTGGCGCTGGGCCCAGCCTCTGACACCCAGTGGAAACTCCACACTGCTCCTACAGTCTGGACTCACAGTGTGTGCCACCCCTGATTCACATCAGCCTACATGCCAACCCCAAAAGGGCTGGTCTAAAGGGGAAAATTTGTTGCCATTTCAAGTAGAACAGAAACCAAGTTTTTTCTTCTCTTATAAAGTTTCCCAAAGCAGAGAATCTCCTCATTTATTAGAAAGAAAAGTTTCTTACACAGTCACAACTTAAATAACTTTAAAACCAGAAATGCATTAGCATCTTTATTACAAGTGTAATTGGTTTTCTTTATTTTGCTCTGTGGGGATAGGGTCACTAGTTAAAATACACCACTGTAAAATCTGCAATTTAAATTTCATTTCATGCTGCATTGTGGAAATAGTTTACATAAATAGCATCCATTAATCATTTAAAACAAAGGTTAAATGTAAATTAGGATCCTGCTATTTATTTCTATGATTATTTATGGTTTTCTAGTAAAGTTTTATTTTTCTCAGGGTGAAGGAATTGTTTTTGAAAGCAAAATGACTCTAAACTAAAATTGATAACTTCCAGAAATCAATCAGCCACAAAGTTTCACAGCATCATAAGTGGCATTGGAGGTTCAAAAGCATATTAGCTCACAGTCACTATTTTAATTACGCCATGATTTAATTATTAAATATTTTTCATTATGAGCCTTATCTATGCATACTAAATAACTACATTGAGCACAGTTTGAGAAAGAATAATATCTTTCTGGTGGCTGTAATTTTTTAAAGAGGGTTAGAATATTGGCTTACCTTTTAGTTTATTCAACACACGAAGGTAGTAGAAGGAGTAACATTAGTGTAAGTTATTAAAAACTGCGTAGTTGAAGCTACACTGACAAACAGGTAAAATATCTGGGTAAACACTTGGCGTCAGGTGATCTGAATAAATTCTTTGTTCCTTTATTAGAAAATACTTAGGTAATTCACCAACTTTTTACCCATTCTAAATTACTGTTGTTAGGTGATCACAGTCCGTTTCTTTTAAGTATTGCTATTGTTTAATTTGTTCCTGATGGTTTTCCTCATTTGGCACAACTTTGATATGATACTAATATCAAGAATGAGAGTCTGAATTTTAGAAATGATACTAAATAATTATATACTTTAATATTTTACTGAAGTTCAAAATGAAAACTGGAAAGATGTTATTATCTGAATTAAAGTTATGTCAAAGAAACAGTATTTTGATGTGTGAGGAAGGGGTAATAGTAAAGACCACAGTATGTTATTAAGAACAATTATAGTAATTTACTGTAATAAAAGTCATGTGAATGTGGCTCTTTTTCAATCTCAAACTATCCTACTGTATCGCAGATACAGTACGGTGATGCTAGGCAAAAGGATGATCCTCACTTTAGAAGGGATTTCCCTGGCTGGTGGCACAGTGGATAAGGCACCAGCCTGCAAACCCAAAGATCTCTGGTTCAATTCCCAGTCAGGGCACATAACCAGGTTGCAAGCCAGGTCTCCAGCCAAGTCCGTAGCTGGAGGCAGGTGAAAGGCAACCATACACTGATATTTCTCTCCCTCTCTGCCTCTCTCCTTTCCCCTCTCTATGAAAACAATGAAATCTTTTTTTTTTTAATTTTAATATATATACACACACCCACACACACAATTTAAAGAAAAGAAAAAAAGAAGAAGGGACAGAGCAAGGCAGCTTTTTAGAATGGCACACAATTTCAAAGTTAAGAATTGTTTATTCTGGAATTTACCACTTAACATTTTCAGACTGTGGTTGACCGTAGGTAACTCCAGCAGTGGAAACTGCAACTTTGAATAAGGGGGAAGAGGGACTTTCATTACAGTCTAAACATATTTTGGGTTGCTTTTGACTGGCTCAAGAAAGCAATGATACTTTAACTCTCTCTTTGTAACAAAAGAATACCGAGAATGCATTGCTATGTTAGAAAGGATAGGTTACTAAACTCAACATCATGTAGAGACTTCACAGTTGATCTTACAATGAAGCCAATCTACAGAAGTTAACTTGTGAAACCTAGATCTCTCTTACTACCTCTAAGCCCAGCATGGCCTGAATTTGATCTTTCACAACCGACCCTTTAAAGTAAGCAAAATCTGTAGTTTAATATCTCCTGTGGACATGAAGCAATATGTAGAGCAAGGACCCAAGGGGAAACTTTGTAAATTAATTTAGGCTGAGAACAAATGTGCATTTAGATACTTCCCTGACAGGACAGGCACCAGCCCTTGAACGCCATATGTGGGCTACATTATGGCTTCCTGGCACCAACCCAGGGTCTATTTCCAGCAGCCACCATTTCAAAAATTTATAAGGATGGGGAGAGCACAGAGGGCTAGGGAAGCCACTGGAGTTCGGCTTATTAGGATGCTCATTAAGCCTAATCAATAATTGATGCACCATTTGTGAAAAACATATGGATTAAATCACATCTTGGCTTAGACCGTTCGGAAGAGAGTCGTAAATATTTTGCCCTCTTGTTTGCTATGTAAACAGGATGTCAAAATGAATTTCTTTCTTTCCTCAGCAGACCAAAATTGGAATGTACTGTGCACCATACTACTTTTTTTTTTAATTTTAAGAGAATTTACCATGGAAGCTATTGGAATGTAAAATTAGTGAAATCGAGTGACAATATTTTAAAACATCAAACAAGAAGGGCTAGAAGGGGAAAAAATCAAGGCATCTATGAGAAAAGTTGTAAGGATGTAAAACCACTAGGCTATGTCTACTCACATTGAGTATGTTCTTATGCTACGGGTTTGGGGTAGTTCAGCTAATAAAAATCCACATTTTTGTGGCTATATGACTATAGGGTCAAAGTACATTAAGAAAAAGCCACATTTTTGTGGTTATTTGGCCACTGAGTCCAAGGACATTAAAAACTTTTGGACAGTTCTAAATGTACAGAAACATTGCTAAGATACTAGTGTTGGGTCATGACTTCCACTCCATTTTCCCCTAGTATTAACTTCTTATGTGAGTCAAGTACGCTTCTCATAGTCAATGAACCAGTATCGATCCAATATCATCACCTGAGGTTCATATTTTACTCTGTCTCTTTAACTTTCACTTAATGTCCTCCTCTAGTCCATGACCCCACCCAGGATAACACACCAAGGTCCTGTCTCCTTAGGGTCTTCTGGGTTGAGACAATCTCTTGGACCTTTCTTGTTCTTAATGACTGCTGATAGTTTGGTGTACTGGCCTGTATTTTACAGAACGGCACCCATTTGGGATTTGTCTGGTGCGTCACTCATGATTAAACTTGACATCATGTTGAGGATGTGTAGTGCACTGCTCAGCACATTGTACCTGGGAGGCATATCATTGCCACCCACGGCTGACTGCTGGCATCAGCCACGTGTTGATGGCTGAGGACATGTCTGTCAGGTGTCTTGGCCCCAAATCCCCCACCCCCATTACCAGGTTCTCTTAGGAAGAAAGTCACTTAGTGGGGTCAAGATTTAAGTGGTGAAGTTTACATCCCCCAGTCCTTGAGAGTGGGAGAGCTGGGTACATCACTTGGCATTCCTATGCAGAAGACATTTGTCTCTCTGTCCCCTCTATTCACTTTTTTCGATCATCTATTTCGGTCAGTACAGACCTGTGGATATTTATTGCATACTTTGAGCTCTAATCCAATAATATTTTATGTATGTTATTGTTCAGATTGCTGGAGCGCTGGCCTTTGGGAGACCCCTAGAAAACATGCGACGTTCACTGCGTGTGAGTATGCATGTGTACACGCACACACTTAAACACTTCCATGTTCTGTGACCCTACAAGATGCTCAGTGTTCACTCATCTTATATATCCTCCATCACAGCTATTTACATAGCTCATGTAAACAGACCTTGAAAACTTTTTCTTTTGCATTTTTCTGTTCCTACACCATGATGAGCATAAGAGTGAATTGCAAATTACCTCAAAATTGGGTCATTAATACATCATAAAGTATAACAGCAAAAAGACAAAGGCAAAAATGAGATTGAATATCACTAAAAGGATGAGAATACCCTGCATTTCTCTTCTTGTTTGCAGTGACCCATTCATTCTTCCTGCCTTTACAAAAAAAAATTGTTCTTTAGTATTTTCTAGCTCTAACTGAAGCTCATGTTATGCTTTGTGAATGGCCCTTTGCTACTTATCACAATAATGTGAATGACTTTGAAAGAAAAGCAGATTTCAAATGCAGAATAAAACTGTCACACATAAGATGAGGAATCTTAAGAACATTATATAATATGATCTGACTGTTATTCTGAAAATTCATTTGCACTGAATCATTAGTAGCAAGGAATGCAATTTTTCTGAAGGATGATTTAATTTTCCCCAGAGTTATTGGTCCATATCTGCAAAAGAATAGTTGGTTTCTCCCATGGTGATTAATTAGAATATGATGTATAGTGTCAGATGAAGGAGTAGCCCTCAGCATATATGAATGATAGTGGAATTTGGTAACAGATTCTCAGTATAAACACCTGTGGCATCTTAACAAAAGAACAAAATGCACACTATAAGTCCTATTTATGTTACAAACACTTAAATATGATACTTTGCTTTAGTATAGCTATTAAAATACTTTAATTTCTTAAGCGTACTTATGTGTAATTATTTTCTGCAGTTTTTTACTTGATTTTTCTCTGTTACAACCCAAGTCCTTTTTGCCTCCATGCCTTCAGTTGCAATTAGAAATCCAAATATATCCAAATAAGTAATTGGAAGTTTTAATACTGAAACTCAAATAACTCCAGAATATCAACTATTGGGGAAAAATTATTTTTAAGTAATTTTTAAATATATTTTCTTCTTTTTAAAAGATTTTATTTATTATTTTTAGAGAGAGTGAAAGAGAGAGAGGCAGAGAGGAAGGGAGACATCAATGTATGGTTGCCTTTCACCTGCCCTAGCCACAGATCTGGCTGGAGACCTGGCTTGCAACCTGGTTATGTGCCCTGGCTTGGGAATAGAACCAGTGACCTTCGGGTTCATGGGCTGGTGCCTTATCCACTGTACTAGCAGCCAGGGACTTAAATAATTTTTAAAACACCAAAACCTGTAGAAGGGCTAGTAAAAGATCCTTAGAGATATTCTTCTGTATGAAAGTCATATTTTCTAAGGACAAATTGAATGCTTCACCAAGATAATATAATTTTCCCCTCAAAATAAATGGTATCTAGTTAAATTTTTGCTCAAATGTCTTTTAAGTGGAATGCAATGTTATTTTCATTTGAATTCTTCTTGGATATTTTCTGTAAAATATTAAAACCAATTCTTTGAAAATGTAGTCAAACTTACTAAAATTGTCCTCAAGAATATATATTTAGAATTCACTTCAATCATCTTCATTATAGGGTAAGTAGGGTTTACATCATTCCCAGTCTACTTGATAAAAATATAGTTGCATTCAACAAGTTAACTTTAAATGTATCAATTCATTTATTCAATAAATATTTATTGACCACTCACTGTGTCCCAAACACTGTGCCCAGGGCTTGGATAAACCATTGCAGAAAACTGGCATTGTCCATAACCTCTTGGTACTTACAATATAACAGGGGGTGGTTAAATATATTAAAAATAAAATAGTAGTAAAGTGATGAAGGAAAGTACTACGTGCAGCTGGAAGAGAGGATAGGAAAAACCAACATGGTCTGCAGAGCAAAATAAAACCGAAAATACCACACATACAAACAGAAACAAAAACAAGATGCTTACACTAAGCTCCGAGCACAAAGAGGGGCTGTGGGAAGGATGCAGGCCCAGCGGGCGCGGGTCCGAGTGAGGAAAAGTGCAGGTCATCACCAAACAGCATTGGCTGGTGAGGCGGACGCTTCGTTCCAGGGCCTGGAAGCAGCCAGGGGCTGGGGGCTAAGACGGGGAGCCTGGGGTGACTGGCTGGGTGTGGGGCCGGACCAGGGTGGACTTCACAGGCTGTGCTAGGAAACTCTGCCCTTATCCACCAACACAGCTTAAACAAGGAAGCGACGCAGGGAAGCGAGAGGGAACATCCGAGTTGGGGTCAACTTCACCTACTTGCAGGTTGAGGGCTGAGGGGAGGAACCGGGCAGCAGAATGTTTATTTTAAAGAGGGGAGTCTGTTACTTCTTCCTTCAAGCTACCGAACGTTCATCTCAGGTATTTCATAATCTGGATGAGGAAGATATATAGGAACTCTAAGTTGCAGAAATTTGAAAAGAATGTAAGGTATCACTTTCAGGACGCGCCAAGTGTACGTGATTAATGACAACGCAGGGACATCACAAAGAAGTTGATTATATGAATTATATGAGCATATTTTTCAAAATTTACTGGTGGGTAGTTAAAGCCATTATGATTTGCAGTTTAGCATTTTAAGTCCCATTAATTGTAGAATAAAGTCATGCTTCACTTTTGACAATTAAATACAATTTCACTGGAAGGGAGCAAGAACTCTGAATTGGACTCAAAGGAGAAATCTTTAAAGGTCACCCTTACTAAATGACATGACAATCTGATTATGCCATTTGCACCCAATGCTCCATTCTATTCCCCACACAGTGGCTAAAGTGGTGCTTTTTCAAAATGAAAGTCAGTTCATATTACTTCTATACTCAGCACCTTACTATTCCTGCGCCTATCCCTCTAATAAAAGCCAAAATCATACGATAGTCTACCATAGTGTACAAGATCTATTTCCCATTCTATTGAGAATAGGAGCTCCAAGATCTCAGTGATGTTGCTTTTGTCACTTCTGCCGGAAAGCACCTCCCACATTCAAGTGCTCAGTAAATACTTCTTAAATGAACAAATACTTATTGAATCTTATCTTTACAGAAGGATTTTAAAACCTTTCTCTGTATTAACTGATGTACTTTTGACTCCGGGTAGGATGTAGAAAGTTGGAAAGACCATTGATCTTAGGCTTACAAGAAAACACCCCAAAATCTGCAAATTCACTTTTTTCAAATGTATCAGAGGTCAACAACTTAATCCTGAATCTAGGGGAAAACAGGCATCTATAAAGAGAGACACATTTCAACTACCAAGTCACACTCAAGAATAGATGGACAACATGAGAAGACCAGTATCTTTAAAAGAAATTAAATTCATAGTAAAATACCTGCCAACCAAGAAACCTCCAAGCCCAGACTATTTCATGCATGTAAGCAGTGAAGGTGGTCTTGGTCTAAGGTTTAAGAGTCACTGGGACGTCCTCTTTCAGTTGGGTGAGATTAATTGCTGAAACTGGAATACTTTAGAAAAAGCATGTGCAGACTTGTGGAGCATCAGAACCAAGAAGTTCAGTGTAGGAAGGACAGGCTTAGACATGGAGAAAAGAATGCTGATTATATAGTTTTAACATATGATTAAAATCCTTCAGAGATGATGGGCTTGGAGGAGAAGCTATGAAAATTAACAGAAAACCCACAAATTTCTTGATGTCTGTGGCAAATGTGTAACAGAATTTGAGTATGAATTTTGCAATGTGGGTAAATCATCAGGATGCAAATGTCAAAATTTTGACCACGCACAAGCTGGAATAAAAGCAATTTCTTCACAAAGTCTAAAGTTGATAAAAATAGTTTTTTCATGGGTATAAAATTGGAAGGAGATATACAAGAGTTCTTAACAGTGATCTGAAACATGGTTTGGAAACTTAAACCTAGCTTGAAGAGGTCATCATAGAAGTTAAATATTTATTCCTAGAGTAATGTAAACTTCCCCCAAAGAACTGGGAACACATATAAGACCTAGGAAATGAAAATGTCAGAAATAACTCTGCAATAAGACTTTGATACTCTAACAGGACTGAGACTCATTCACTGGAGAATACATTAGGAAAAATCCTAAGTCTTTGGGCATCCTCTCCTAAGTAAATGAAAAATAATCCCCCAAATTAGGCATTTTATTAAATATATTTACCTAATTGGTGGGAAATAATGGGGGTGAGTGGAAAAGGTTTATTAAGTTCAGTAGATATTCCAATAAGAATATAACCAATAGTATTTGAGCAGTCTGCTTATGCTTCTCCATAATGGCCCTTCTCCATCGCCTTCATGGTCAGGCCTGGGGGTACCAAAATCTGTACCACTAAATATATATATGGAAAATTTTACCTTTCAAAATATCTGCCCACATATTTGATCTTGTGAAAAATATACTTTATTCACCATACATTGATGTTTCCCTTTCTTCCCCTCTCCCTTCCTCTCTCTCTGGAAATAATAAATAAAATCTTTAAAAAATTATATATATATATATATATATATATATATATATATATACTTTATTCACCCCAGAATTTATCATATTATATAGCCAAAGATAAAATCCATAGTTAGGAACAATAATTTAATATCTTACAGTTGAATAAAAACCACCCATTTAACTTAACTCAGGATCAATATCCTATGTACTATTTGCTATTACCATCATATCTTAACACTCTTTGATTTAGAAAGTGTTTAATTGGATTTAATTTAAACCTTTAAAAATAAGACTGCAAGAATTTCACTAAGTATGCTTCATAAAAACACCAGCAGTATGTTCCTGAGTTGGTACTGTGTTCAGATAGCAACTTTGAGCCATATTGGAAGTTCCAAATAAATAAAATCAGGGTCTTCATAAATTGTACCATGTCAAAATTAAGCCAAGGTAAATATCACAAAACCAAAGCATCTTACAAAATTAAAGTAGCTAAGATGAAGGTCATCAACATCAAGCCCATGACAATACAGAGATTACCTACCAGGAATGCAAACACAGGGGGTCATTTCCCAGGCTTTTTCACCTATTTCCACCAACCCCTCTCTTTCAGTTCCGTGCTTGGTACTGGGCTGTCTGCACAGCACGTTAGAAGTGACTCAGCCCTTACCCCTTCATTGCTTCATGACACCCCTTGACAATGCAGCTGTGGCAAATGATTTTGCTTTCAAAGGAAAACTGACACTGGAATGATGTATTTATTAAAAAAAAAAAAAAAAAAGGGACTAAGTTAAAAAGCCAAATAATGAGAACTGTAGGAGACTATCAACTAACTATTCCATAGGTGAGGAACCGGTGTTTACATTTTTTCCATATCCCATTCACAGGCATATGAATTTTAAATGGTTTCCACATTTTGTATTTGATAGCATGTTTAAAATAAATAAGTTTTTATATCTAGCATTCTACTCTTCTACTATTAAAAAGAACTATTTATAGCCTTCAATATTTTAAATTGTAATGAATTTGTCTTCTCAGCACCTTTCACTTGGCCTTAGATTTTTTCCACTTCTTAATATGGTATTGCCTTCTGAGACAAAAATACATCATTTTACTAATTTTGAGATATGCTAATGAGGACCAAAAATGCAAGTCGGAAAGGTAATTATTAATTATAGTTGTGCAAAAATTGTATTCTATACTGTCCTTTTTTGCTATAAAAATCAGAGTGTGCTCCCCGGCTGGTGGCATAGTGGATAAGGAACTGGCCTGCAAACCCAAAGGTCACTGGTTCGATTCCCAGCCAGGGCACATAACCAGGGTGCAAGCCAGGTCTCCAGTCAGGTTCGTGGCCAGAGGCAGGTGAAAGGCAACCATACATTGATGTCATTCTTTTTCTCTGCCTCTCTCCCTTACCCTCTCTCTAAAAGTAATAAATAAAATCTTTTAAAAAAAAAGAAAATCAGAGTGTATAATGAAAAAATATGTTATAATATTGGTTGTATAGAAATTGTGTGTTTTTATATAACCAATACACACACACGTTTTTTAAAAAGCATCTTATAATTATAGGCAGGTATAGATTTTAATGTGGGTACATAGATGACAGCTAACTATTTAGTTCTACAGATTTAGATACTAGAAAGTATCTAAATACCTAGATACAGGTATAGATACATGGATAGATGTAGCAGAGTGATAATCAAAAAGACGGTCATTTTACCCTATCAATTACCTTCTCTCTTTCATTTTAACAGAGTTCATTTCACTTACAAATTGCATAGAATGCTTATTTACTTCCCCAGCTTCATGTTCTACAGAACACAGTGATAAAAATATTCACGAATGGGTGAAGCAAAGTTTGGATTTCTTTTGGTAGTCATCAGGGTTGCACCTAAGTTTTACCACCTTCAACCATGATAATGAATATTTCTTGATCAATACTCTCTAGGAATCTTTGTGATACTGTGGTTTTGGCAAATGTGATCAAAGTAAATCTACCAGTCCCAGGAATTTAACACCCTAAAATCATTAACATGTATGTTATTTATTATACTCCATTTAAAATATGTAAATCGCAATACTAAGTCAAGTAAAACATTAGCAGTCAAAAAAAACCCAAACATTTAAATAATATGCTTTATCCGTATTAGCTTATATGTTAACAAAGTTCCACTCTTTTCTAATCATTCAGTTAAATAGAGGCATAAATATAGGTTATATCAAATAAGTTTAGTTTGTTGTCACTTGATAAGATAAAAATATATCTTTAACATTTTGTTTTTATTATCCATTATATTTTCACATTTTCTCATTTCTTCCAATACAAAGATTTTTGAGATAAACCACTTATACTCAGTCTTATAAAATTCTCTCATCTTCTAAAGTTCTCTTCATTTTTCCCAATGGAGCTGTGCAATTTCCCTTTTTTTGCCCACCTGATTCTATAATTTAATAGTTTTTTAAATAAATAAATGGAAAACTTTAATTCCTAAAATGGCTAAGAAATTTTGAAACAATCACTTTATTACATTAAATAAAACATATTAAGTATGTTTTAAGATAGACACTAATAGAAAATCAGTATGATTTTTAATATAAAAATTTTCTAAAGTAGTACTATTTTTGTTAAATCTATCTAAATCAAATGTACATAGCAACTAAATAGTATGTAAAACTAAATCAATACTATACAGCAATTAAATATTATTGCTTGAGTTAGTTAAGAGAACATCCAAAATTAAAGTTTAAAGGAGAACTTTGCAATTTTAAGATAATTCTGTGCCAGAAAGCATCTAATAGTATCAGTTTTCCCAACCAACTTTTGTTTCCTCTTATCTAAGCAACCCTTCCCCCAAATCTTCTATCTTATTTATAAGCTATAGAAGAACATGGTGTGAAAAATGGAGTAGGCAATATCAGAAATACAACAGAGAAAATTTGAGGATATTTTGAAATTCAAGGACATCTGAATATTTAACTTTTAACTAAACTTCAAAGCTTAAGTTATATAAAATAGCTATCAATTCTAACTCTAGGCAAAATGAATAATTCCAAAAGAGCTTCAACTAAATATACAAATGAACCACATATCACTCATAATAATGTTTAGCAAGACTGAAGATAACCAGAATGCACTGCCACCTACTAAACAGCAAATGTCCCTATAATTTCTGAGAAAAACAGCCAGACCTGAGCTTGCACTAAAAGGACCTGACAGTGTAGTTTGTCATTACAACAATGTTGCTGTCTCCTGTTCGTTCTGCCTTACTCTGGGCTATTGAGTAGAACTGGATGATCTTTATTTCATTTACTTTAATCAGATGGCGCTTCTAAAATGCTGTTGGTGAATGTTTGGTTTGAATGAAGCACTTTATTAAAAATGCTGGCTGCTTCCACTCAACAAAGCTTGAATAGCTGAAAGGGAAGTAATGGCATGGCATAAAATGGCCCGATAAATCAAAGGACACCCTTTTCCTTCTAAACACTGCCAAGGTTAGTTTTCATCTTAATAGAATTGCTGATCTGTCAACTGATCAACTGTAGATATGCTTGTGACTTGTTTCAGTGAGAAGAGGGATGTCAAAAATAATGAGAAATAACCCTTTGAGCCGTGTCTAAAAGCATTTTTGTTTTGCTGCACATGCTTTGGGGGCATTGAAAAATCTTTTCCCTGCCTCAAAGTAAAATTTCAATTGATTAAAAATAAAAGGAGTTAGCTTGTCTCTATTCCTAAGTGGCATGGAACAACAGATCATTGTGGTAAATAGAACTTTCAGGCTGGATTTTCAATTGGAACGGTGGTCACCACACCAGAAACAGCAGGCTCTGGGAACAATAAGGTGTTGCTACCATTTGAAAGATTAGAAAATCACATAATCTTAAGTAAGAACAATCCTCCAGTTGTATCAATGATAATTAGACACCTCAAGGTCGCCTCTGCAAAATGAGTGGGAGAGAGAGACATCCTTTCTTTGGCCTCCTATATTGACTCATATCTATTCCAGACTATCAGTTACTGTTTCACGGATAACAAGGATTCTGAAATCCCTTCAGACACACAGTGACAGTTACATGACAGTTCTCACTTAATTCCAGGAGAAGATAAAGAGTCCCTAAGGAAGATAAGAAACTCGAGTTGTGCCCTATCCTATCAACCCAGAATAAAGCCTTTAATCAAGAAAAGGGTGCAAAGGAGAGGCATTCTAATCCATTCTGAGGTTAGTCTGTACAAAGTAGGCACAGAAACTATCTCTATTGGTCACCCTTAGGTCAAGCCCCGCACTGTGCCCCTCTGACCTTGTGTAGGAAGGAGTGCCTGGTTAGTCTAGGTGCCTGGCAGGGGGAGCGCTCTTGGAAGGCTTGCGCTGAACCCCTAAATGTTCATAACATGCCAATCTCAGCTGCAATTATCATGTTAAGCTTCTCTACATGGAAACCAAGTATTTCCCATGATAGACCCCGAGTGTCTATCTCATAGTAGGCCTTCAATAAATTCTTGGGGAACCCCTGTGAAAGTATCTATTTCACGTCCTTAGCCATCAAGTTCAAGTTTCTCACAAGGGAAATCTAAGCCGGCGGCTTGCTCCCCTTCCAAAAAGGGATTATACAGGGGGAGTTAAGAGTCCTAATACTTCCAGGGACATCTGCAAACCCTTAGAGGTTTCAGCCCGTCTGTTTGCCCCGGTTGCCTGGAATGAAGGTGCTTTTACAAGGAGGAACCATTTGCAAGTCTCATCCAGTGTTTCAGTTGATTATACTGTATGCCCTGAGCCTCTTCGAGCTCAACAGAGTATTCTGAACTTTAACAAGATCATCATTTGGGGTCCCGGATTTTAAGTCGTTAGTCTAATCATGTAAATCTGAGCTTTACAAAAAGTATTATCTTAAGGGAAGATAAAGTCAAATAGCAAAAAAATACATACACACATACACACACAAAAAGTCCTGAAGAATCTTCCAAATACCTACTACAATCCGTATTCCCATCAACCTACGGAAAATAGTTATAGAACTTCCTTTTTCTGTGACTCCAGGACCACATAATAAAGTGAATGAAATGGGACAGTTCAAATAGGCTTTCACTTTTTATTTTCCTCTGTTATCAATGTCATCCTTATACTTCTAGGTATTTCACTTTCAATCTAATCCCTTGATGGTATAATTTGTACCTGCATTGCTAAAGTTCAGCTTCTCAGATTCATCATGGTATTTTAGAAAATGCAAACACAAAAAATCATCTTTCATGCAGGATGTGAGAAACAGAAGTGAGAGAAATTTTCCTTTCTTCAAATAAAGAAGCATAATCAATCCCTTCTTATTTAAAATAGTGGTTGTATGATATATTAACATAATTTTATTCTTTTTTATACTTACCTATTTTTCTCTTATAGCATAGTAAAATAACTTAATATTTATATTTAAACCCAAATAATCATTTTGGAATAAAGCAGTTTCATTGTACCTTTATTATAAAAAATAAAATTTAGCAAAACATTTTAAAATATTAATTATTTACTGCAATGCTACATTAACATTTTGTGCATAATCTTTTTAATATAATCCTGTCTGTGCTATAGTACTAGCTGTATTTTTTAAAGTTCTTCCCATTGTGCTAGGTATTGTAATAAATTACATTATTACATTAAACCATATATGCTTTTATATATTTATAGTTTAAAACCATAATTTATTATTAATTTATAATAGTATACTAGTCACAACCATTTATACCATACTCTGTATTATTTAAAAATGCATCTCAGCAAACTTACATCAAAGTATGTATACATATATCCTGTGCAGTTAAGAGACTGAAAACTGTTAAAATGTATATCGTGGGTTTATAAGGTAAGGAGACAAAATTTTAAAATATTTTAAATACTGACTCATTATAAAAATAGTATTTAAATGTTTGTTTTCAATGCATGTGGTGTGAGGTTTATTTTATTTATGTTAAAAAGTTATGGTGCAGTAACAGCTATATCAGTAATCAACACATCAATAATTAACCACAGCTATACAGTTTGGTAGATTTAATAGCATAAACAAACAAAAAAAGAAGTGAAAACACTGAAAAAGCCAAATAATTTTTTTAAATGGCATATGGTGCATACTCTAAAGACATTTTTCCATAAAGAATGTTTTTCAAAATTTTTTTCCAAAATTGGAAGTACAAAAGAAGTGGGGAAATTAAAAATCTACTTCTGGAAATGCAGCACAACTTGCTGGAAATAATTATTCTGTGACAGAAATAGATGCATCTGAGAGCATGTGAGTGCAATTACATACCATAGGTAGTAAATGTCAGGTTATGTTTCAACGATTTTATGGACATCAGGCTCATCTGTATGCGCTTTCTAATAGCAATTTTATGAGTAAAACTAATAAATATAGGAAACTTCTGATTTTTAATAATAAGGTTTCTTATGGTGGTAGTTTATTTTGGCTGATGCAAAAGAATAAATCTGAAGGCTAAAGTTAAAGCAAGCCTTGAAAAATAATATGTGAAACGTGCTCTTTGTCCTCAATCTTCCTAAAGTCATTACTGCACTTTTTGAAAGTATACCTTAAGGGCTTCTTTTTCCACTTCAAAGTTAAACCCATTAAATTTACTGTTCCATGTAATAAATTAATAAACAAGACTAGATTAACCAAATGATATGGAGCATTACTTTCCTCCGGTTTCTCTTTAGTTTATTGTTGTTTCTCTCTTGGGAACTGGAGGAAAGTTCTATTGCAATGGAGATTCAATAAAGTGCTGGGTAAGATATTAAGATAGCGCAGACTCCCAGAAGTGTGGTTGGTACGTGGTAGAGAGAGGCAAGAAAAATAAACTTTTTATTTCCTAGCGCTTGTAAATGTGCTGGCCAGTGTGCAGCTCCACTGAGTTCACTGCTAAAACAAGTCTGGCCTTCACTACACTCCCACCAGAGCTGAGAAAGCAACCAGAAATAATTTCCCTAAGTACCAACTATCGTGTGCAGCTTGGCGAACTCAAATATTGACCTTCCTCACAAGCCTTCGCCTATAGTTTGTGAAAATCCTGCAGAACTTGCTAGACCAACAGCATCAACTCAAAAGCAGCTGTTCTGTGGGACTGAAACTCTTCTTGGAGGGTTTTGTACTAATGCATGTTCATCAAGGGGGCTTCACCATAACTGGAAGGGCTGTCCGTACGGCCCACAGCTGGGTAAGGGGTAACTTACCACACTGGAGCAGCTTTCAGAATGAAAGAGGGTCTGGTCAACAATAACATAAAGGACAATGTCTGTATTGATAAGTGAGGACTATCCAAGGGACACCAAGCCTGGCCACCTACCTATGCCACATACACGGTGGTCTAGCTGGGCAGTTCTTTTACTTGTTAGCATAATACTTCCATTAATCAAAAATAAATAAATAAATAGCCCAATCAGGCCTCTTTCTTCCATGTAAGCAGATGTTGGCTCTGAGCTAGGGAAATCTGGACAACCTTTTAGCTCTGGGAACATTTAGTTTATGTTAATATATGCTGGACTATTTAATTTACAATAGAATAAAATGTCAACAATGCCCTTTAACTGAGTAGTAATGGCCTTGGTCGACAATTCAAACTGCCATATCTGTGTGACCCATCTTCCACCTGATTCTTCTTTCCTACTTTGAAATCCATTTTCATGAACATTCCAAGTCTCCTTGACCATGTTCCCTTGTCCTTTCTGAGAATCACTGGGTTGTATCACAGCTAATGAGTAAGTTCACACGAAGGCCCGGGGAGGGAGGGCTGATCCATCAGACTTCAATGATGGCACCATCATGAAAGACGTGTTTTCTTTCAGCAAATGGAAATGTTTAATCTTCTTACATTTTATAAATACATTCTGACAAAAATAACTTAATTACGTAATAAATCCTCCCTTGCGTCAAGGGCAGAATCCTGACTTCCTAATTGTTTAAAAGTTTTTACTGCCTTCTAAAACTACTCTGTTTTGACAAGATTACCTACCTAGAAAACACAGTCCAAGAAGGTTGATTTCAGTTATTTAATTTTACTAGTTGTTACAGAAATGTTCTTTGATGTTTTCAGGTCTGCTTATTCAATAAATATCTATTGAACGCTTGCAAGAGAAAAGGTTAGGTTTTAAGCACTGCAGGAAATACTATTGAGTAAGTTATAAAGGCTTTCTGCTCTTAGGGAGTTTATGGTCTACAGGTGGTGAAACATAAATGAATCAACAAATCAACAAGGAAAATACCAACAGAAACAAATTATTGTCAGACAATTAGGGTGATACAACAGCAAGTGGCTGACACCCCAAAGGTTTTGCCAGAGATGTAATTAATGTTTAAGAAGGAGAACCCAACATGGCTAGAAAGACCAACTCAATGCTCCTCCCAAATAAGCACCCCCATTTTGATATTCATCATTGTCTTTTATGGTTAGAGCATCTAGTTTCTTGCCTGGTGATTATAACATTCTTTGAATTTTGTCACCCTTCCACATACGAGCACTTCTATGATGCCAGCCAGGCTACAAGAAGAGAAAATCTTTCAACCATCCATCTTAAAGATGAATGTTATAAAATTGGAAGTTCCTATTTCTTTGATGGGTTTGATTTCTTTTAAAAGATTCTTAAAGTAATCTGAGACAAATGGAATAGAGAATACAGCACATGACCCAGATATGTCTGGTCACCTGAGTTACATGCAAGGTGACAATGATGTACAGTAGAAAAGAAGATGGTGTTTTCACTAAATAGTGCTGGGTCAATTGGCTACCATATAAGGAAAAATCTGTCTTGATTCCTACCTCACTCTGCATACAAAAATAATTCCAAATATATCAGAGATGAATGTAAGGGGTAGAAAAACATACAGAGTTTGGATATGGAGACAAATATCTTAATACCCTTGAAATAGCTAAAGATCCCAAAGATACAAAACATGCTAACTACAAATAAAATTATTGGTAAAAAGGCTACATTAATATTTTTAAGAATTCTGTTCATCCAAAGACACCATGACTAAGGCACAAAATGGGAGAAAAATGTCAATATATATTTGTCTCCAGTGAACCCACAATATAAAAATGATTCCTACAAATTATCAAATGGTATAGAAACCAAAAGATAATTGTCAAAGTTATTGCACTGGCATAACAAAAGAAATAAAAATGGACAATTAGTGTAAGAAAAGGTGTTCAACTTCCTACATTATTATGAACTATTAAAACCACATGCAATACCACTGAACACATACTGGACTGGTTAAAATTTCGAAAGCAATGGAACACGATGCCAACTAGTAGCACTGAAACTATCGGGCACTATATGCAAGAGGTAAAGTTACTTTGGAAAACACTTGGCAGAGTCTATTTAAGTAGAACACATATAACTTATGAATAGCGATTCTATCCCCATGGTTTTCCCAACAGACCTAAATAACCCTACTCATCAAGACATGTACCAGAATGCTCATATTTGCACAATTCTTTAAAACACAAAACCTAGGAGCAAATGTCCATTCAGAATAAATGGATAAATAACATGTGATAAATAATTCAATACTATACATCAGGGGCCAGAAACGATGCATTATGAGCCAATTCTAGTGTGAGGACCAACAGTAGTTTTTATATTTGTAAGGACTGTAAAACACACACACACACACACACACACACAGAGTACCTGTATATGCCACAGAGTCTGTATGTGTCCTGCAAAGCCTAAAATATTTTCTGTCTGTACCTTTAAAGAAAATATCTACTGATCCCAGAATAACAGACATAGTATTAAGAGGAAGGTGCCAGACATCAAAGAGAGTATAAAGTATGACTCCTTTTAAAAAGCTCCAAAGTACACCCAGTCATCTGTGTGATGTCAAAAGTCAGACTTGCATTACCCTTGGAGAATGGTACAGGAGGGTACAGGATTGGATAAGGGTTCTGAGATTGGGCCACTGGGCACTGGTTACACAGCTATGATTACTGGGTAGAAACCCCTTCAACTGTATAATGTACACTTTTCTATCTTTAAGTTATACTGGAATGTTAATAAACTTTTTTTAATTCATAAATCTCCACAATAATCAGCCTATACAGGCAACAATATTCACCACAGTATTATTTTAAATTGATAAAAAATAAAATAAGTCTTATCATGCAACAATAGACGCAACTAAGTAAATTATAAGCCACACATACCATGGGCTCCATTCAACTACAAAACAACGAGCCTGTGAAAGAACATTCATTTATGTGGGAAGATGCGAATCATATAATGTTAATTGAAAAAGATTAAAATAGTGTATGTCAAATGAGTATCTGGTCCAGACACAAACATACCCTAAGGTGTCAGTCTAGAGGAGCACCCACAATGGAGGTTCATTTTCACTGGGTGTGAGATGAGAGGTGCTTGCACTGTTTTATTGTTTATTAGCATTTCCTGATGATTTTTAAAGAAAACACTTTTGGGCGCTGATGTGAAAGCTGGAGGAGGTGCCCTGGCTGAGGCCAGTCTCAGAGATGGTTGGCAGGTGGGCAGGTGGGCATCTCGCAGTGCCCACAGTGACGGGAGGGGCCCAGAAAGGTGCTGCTTCTCTCAGGACAAGATTCCAACCCTAAAGGGATCTAAGGCTTTACAGCATCAATGGTGTCCCCATGACACTGCCACCAGCATTCATGATAAGCACTGTAAGCCCCTGGGAATGACAGGGGAGACCCATCTCATGCTGGTAAAGAGAAGCTGGCACCTCAGGGTGAGAAGGCAATAATTACCAGTGCCAACATCAGTTTGCAAACCTGCCTGGGGAGAACACCCACCTCAGTTGCACTGGCCTAGGGAAGAAGACAGCAGGGGCACTTAGATCGCTGGCGCAGTGCTGCCTCAGGCTGGTAGAGACCCCTTGGCAGTTCCTGGCTCAGGAAAGACAGGGCCTCACAGGGCCAGCGGGCACCAAGGGACAGGGCGCAGGTGGCAGCCGCTGGAAACAGCTCTGGTGCTCGGGGAAACGGGTTGGCCAGCGAGCAGCAGGCAGGCTATGGCCTGCAATTGGCACAGAACCCACGAGGAAAAGGGAGAAACCTTTGTCTGTTTCTGCACAATGTCAAACCACGAGAATGGGTAGGTGTTCTGTTGTGAGACATCAAAATAATCTTAAAGTTTAATCCTGGAGTAGCTTCAGAGCAAAGGGGATCATGGCCAGTTTAGATTTTAAAATCCCCTGAAGAAATCTCTAAAGAATTCATTACAACGCTAGAGTGGAACAGCAACCGAAAGAGCAAAAGAATAATATGAGTTTCCAAAGACATTTAGTGCTATCCCAATTCCTCACATAATGATGAATTTTATTAGACCATAATTCTTATTTATTAAATTTTTTGTGTGTTTCGCCAGCTCCAATGAGATGCAACTTTTGTTTTTATGTTGGTCCAGGGAGCATTCGCGGACACCATTGTCATATAACATATTAAGCACGCCATCACTGGCACATCAGACGATAATAAATTTTCGCATCTTGTGATTTAAAAGGGATGCAAGGTCCTGAAAGGTTAGAACACATTACAGTCTTAAATTTTCAAGTGTGAAACTCTGCTTCTGTATGACTTGAAAAAAGTTTTTTGGCATTAAGTTTTAACGAAGTTTGAGGGAGAAAGCACCCTTCGTGCTGACTTTCAGGTTTTAGTGTTGAACGGATCCTCTTAAGAACAACATGTGAATTTATCCATTCAATTATGTTGGGTGGAGTGCAGCATTAAAGAAAAATAATAGAATAGTGATTAACTATTCTAAGTTAATCTAAGTTAATTCTAAGTTATTAAGGCGGGTCAGTCATGAGCCCCAGCCTTCGAGTTAGGTAAGACAGTTTCTCTTCTGGAATGAAGAAAACAACTAACAGGCTAAATAAATCCATATTTTTCATGACTATTAAGATCCAGGAAAGCTGAAAAGATAGTGGAATGATGTACTTGCGGAAATTCGGAGGAATAAACCCTAAATCCAGAGCAGTAAATGGTAGGTCAGCATGTCAAAGGAGCTTTCTGTCCTGCGAGTATCGATCTGTCTGCCTGGCTGGAGTGGGCTTTGATCTGTGTCCTCCATAGGTGACTCCAGTGAAGAAGACGCAGAGGAGACACTGCCCCGTAGTGAGAGGGATTCCTCAAGTCTACACCATCGGAAGTAAACTGGGATCGGTGTCCCCATTGCTCTCCCAACTCCGGTGCATGGCAGGTGCGGACTTGCGCCTGGTTCCGAAAACAGCATGGAAAACCGAAGCAAAACAAACACAACTTTCCTTGACAGGCTGGGCCAGGGTTGGGGTGGGCTCCCGAAGACTATGCAGCCAGGGACGGACAAGGCTGGACCTGCTTCAGGGTCGGGCCCTGACCAGTTCTGCCAACAGCCTTCTGCCAGGGCAGATCCAAAGCTTCCTGGGATGGGCTTCACCTGGTGTGTTGGAGATGCTCTGCAAACATTCTCCCCAGAGAATGCCCAAGGCTCCATGAGAAGGAACAAATACGAAAATAAAGGACTAAACAGACATTAGAAACAGACACAAAGCTGAGGGTGAAATGATCAAATGCTGTAACACAACAGGTAACGGTAAACGAATGACAGCTGATCGGAAAAAGAAGCCGAAGTGACTTCCAGATGTCAAATGCTTACAACCGCTAATATTTTTTTTAAATGAAAGAGATTTCCACAAAAGGGAAATATAGAGAAGTCATGAACCGGAAGGAGTTTAGAAGAAATGAACCAGAATGCATTATAAGGGGGGAAGCAGAGCTAGAAACCAGAGGGTAAGAGACATGAATACATACTGAAAAGTCCTAACATGTGTTTAACTGGAATTCAGGGAGAAAAAAGTATAAAATGAATCTGAGGCAATTATGACATGATATACTGGGTAAGAAGTCTAAAATTTATGAAAAACATCAACCCTAGATTCACAGAATCAGGAAAAACAGTGATTTCCACTGGATACTTAGGTGAGGGTATGGACATTTCTTAAACTTTTATTAGACTCCCATTTCCTCTTTCATAAGCCAGGGTGAATCTCTAACAAATTATGGTTTTCATGGTGATCAATGGAGAAAGTTTACAAAGTATCTTTTTACGCTGGCTGTCACATGATAGGGTTGCTATTAGAACCTCCTCTATTCGCACAATTGCCCCACCTTCACTCACAATGGGGCAAATCAACAAAGGGAAGTTATAGCAGCTTCATGTTCACAGAATACCAAGTATCCAGCACATGAACAGTTGATAAAATGCTGAAAACTGACCTACTGACCAAGGAAACTCTACCAACGATCAGGGACACCAAGCTCTGGCCAGGCGCACACTTAAGACTCCCAAGTGCCTTAATGGGAAGAGTCTGTACCTATCCAGAATGACCTGACCAATTCAAAACCTCTCTAAGAAAATGGTTATCCCAGCAGAAGGCAAAAAAATAAAGTTAGAAAGAAGGTAACCCCAAAATAAGGTAACTGCATGTGACATTAGTTCATAAAAGTCATTTTGTAAGAGTAGCTGATGGAGCACCAATAGCATTAGATATGAGGAAACATCAGAACATGGTGGGCAATTACTGATATTTTGTGGTATTCAAGAATTAGCTTGTGTGCTTACACAGTAAATGCCAAAATGGATTTAGTCTTCTTATAACCTATCTTTCTGGATTGAAATTGCTCACTTATTTGTCTGTCTACCAGCCATGTCTATAACCTCCTTTAGGACACAGACTAGCCTCGGACCTTAAGAGTCTGGCGCATAGTACATTGTCAAAACAAAACTACAAGGACCAGCCTTGACCCAGTAGCTCATTTGGTTAGAGCCTTATCCTGATGTGCCTAGGTTGTGGGTTCAATCCCCTGTCAAGGCACATCCAGGAATCAACCAATGAATGCATAATTAAGTGGAAAACTACATCTCTCTCTCCCTCCCTCTTCCCCTCTAAAATATCAACTTAAAAAAATGAGAACCAACTGCATTAAGAAATTAACTATTAACCCTGACTGGTGTGGCATAGTGGATTGGCACTGTGTGAACCCAAAGTTTGCTGGTTCGATTCCCAGCCAGGGCACATAACCAGGTTGCAAGCCAAGTCTCCAGCCAAGTCCGTAGCTGGGGGCAGGTGAAAAGCAACTGTACAATGATGCTTCTCTCCCTTTCCTCCTCCCTCTCTGCCCTTCTCTCTGGAAATAATGAAAAGAATCTTTAGGAAAAAAAGGAAATTAGTGACTAAAGAGGTAATAATGTGAAAGACATTTATACCTCATGTTAATTGAAAAAAAACAATTTTTATAAAAATAATTGTAGAGTGATTATATTCTGTATAGTTATAACAATATATTAACCTATGCATAGAAAAATATGAGAAATATATCAAAATGTTAGCAACTGTTATCAATGATTATTATTTTAACATGAAGTTAGGATTATTTTCCAAATTCTATATTTCTATTTAACTTAAAGATGTTCACAAAAGAATGTGCATTGCTTCTGTATTAGAAAAAGGAGAAAATATGTAAATCTGGACAGAATCTCATCAACAGAACTTCTAATGCATAAAACAGCATCTAATACATCTCATCATAAAGCCCAACATCATATTTGGCACTGATATATTCTTACATCTCGGTTTTATGTCAAGATAAATCAATTTTTATTAGCTAAACACTACTTCAGACAAGTACAAGCGGGATTCTTTTCTTCAGACCAGTACAAATGGGATTCTTTTCTTCACAGAATGTTTCAAGGGCCAAAACTGAATAATTGTTTTTGTGACTTTTAGGTGTCTATGATAACATCAGACAATCAAATGTGCACACAGTAAATATCGGCAACGTACTTGACCAGAGTAAAATTTAACATTTCGGCTTGGGAGATGAAAAATGAGGCATTTCTCCAAAAAACTGATGGCATTTTCAACAACACAAAAGTAATCACAGAGAATGTGAAAACATAATGGGTATTAAAGACAATACTGCAGGCTGAAGCAAGACATTTCTTTCCAAACATTCTTTGTCAGGACTCCCTATTTATTTTATGACTCCAGTGGGAAAGAGGGGGCAACCTGAAAAAAGATAATTTCTCAAAACTGTGTAGTGCCACCTGAATTAGCCACCCAGTCAGAAGACAAAGAATGGGGAATATCCGTGCAATTGATTATAAGCTTAATTATTTTTATTAGGTTCTATTTTTAGAAATAGAACATTATCGCCTAATCTTGACATTTAATACGAGCATAGTCATTAGACTCTGACTACAGGTGACATCAAGTTCCAACTGTAATCAAACATTTATATAAAGATTGTTAATTTGAAGCATTCTGTGTAATTATGCCACCCACACAAGGCAGAACAGAAATGCCCTTGGATACAAACGGCAGGTTATTTATACAGAGAAAGAAAATAAGAGTCCCAGAAGACTCTCAGATTTATAAATCTCTCTGTTTCTAAAATTTGATTTATATTCCCAAATGGCCACTGTTTGTTCCTTTCATACATATTATTTTTTAAATTCCTTTGAGATCAACTAGGCATCTTAATATGTAAGTTTACTTAGGAGAAAAAAACCTAATTAGCTAGTTCAAACTCCCTAGTGAAGTAAAGTGATCTTCATGAATTGTGTTTGATGTTTATCTAGTCACCTTCTTGTGTCATTGATAAGTCTCAAAGAACAAACAGTGCACTATATGGTGTTCTGCTTCAAACAAAAGAGGGAGCAATAAAACTTTGTCATATAGACTACACACACACATATATAGATATAGATATAGATATAGATATAGATATAATGCACACACATGCATACACTGTATATATATCATAAAGTACTTCTTACTGAGCAAGGCTTTCCTTGCAGATGTTGACAGCTCATTTCCAAATGTTTTCTGAAAGCCCAGAATTTAAACAACAAATTATATAAATTACCATATTTTGAATAGTGCGGAGAGACTCTGAAAGAGGAATTCTGAGGTTGATTTTTAATAAGGTGTCATATGCTATTAAAATAAGCTCTTAGTCATTAAATAGAGCAAACTGCAGAGTTCCTACCCACCTCAATAGAAACCCTAACTGGATACAAAAAGTCCCTTATGTCTTTTGAAGATTCAGTTATGACTGAAATAATAAGAGGTCACTAGATTTGCATGGAGGTTGAAAGGTAGACACATTATAAGAGTGAACCCTGAGTAAAGGCCAACTCCCAGGTGAAACATTAAATATGACAAGCATGTTAACAGCCAATAATAAAAAAAGATCTTCTCATGCCTCAATTCAATAAAATGTTTATGACATGATTACTGAATCTGCTCAAATACCACAAAAGAAATACAGTTACAGTTTCAAGTAGATATGAACACTGAATCCTCCTTATCAAAAGGTGGAAAGAAAATTTATGAAGAATATCAACCAACAAACTACTTCATTATCTAATTGCACAATTACATAAACTTTCCCAATTGTAGTTAGATTAATATTAACAGCACTTGCATATTAAAACAGACAAATTTTTAGTATACCTCCTGGTGCAAATGAGTCCCTTAAAGTCATAACTTCATTGAAAACAAACAACCTAACATTGCAGAAGCACATGGTCTTCTTGAATGCTTCTTATGAGAAAGTACGATTATTCCTACCACTGCTCCTAACGTATTTCATGGTTTCTTTTTTTATAATTATTTTTGGTGTAATGAATGAGCAGGAAGAAGACTTGCATCATAATTCAAATAATTCAGACCTCAATAGCACTCCCATTCTCCACTATTAACTTCCTAACCTTGTCCGTAGACCTCCCGGTAATGGACCTCACTTTAGTAATATTTACTTATGACAAGGTCACATTACAACATAAGAACACTTTTTAGTACTACCAGTTCGTAATTCAGTATTCTCCAGTGACATTAAAAAATTTTCCAGTGTGAGTTCCAAGTTCCGCATTTCCAAAGATAATTTTAGTCAGCCTCTTGCATAAACCAAAAAAGGTGTTTGCTGAGAATTTTTTAACTGTCCAAGAGAAATAAACAATTAATAATTACTTAGATAAGTCATAAGATAATCTACACGCTCCCAAGGCGTACTGTGAGCTCTGGGTTTCATTACATACAAAATAATTCAAGTCTGCAGCTGGTTCTAAAAGCACTGGTTCCTCTGAGGGGTGCTAATTGTGTCTGTACCAGCGGAGGGGGGACATCAGCCATGAGGCAAACATGCTTAGAATTGTTTTATTCTTTGCTGAGAGATCTGTCAGCCTGTTTTTACCAAATCCGGTGCTGGGACTGTAATCCCTGTTAATGACTTCTTCCACAAGGCGGTATTTGGTGGCGCTTAATAGTGTGAGCTCAGCAACTGCCTTCAACTGCCGAACCTCTAATTTGATGTTGACCTTGGGAAGTTATAGTCAACTCTTGTGTTTTTATTTTATCCACTTTAGAGTAATCACATTTGGATTCAATGAAACCACGTAAAAAGGCTGAAACAACCATTCCAAGCAGATAGGAAACATTCAGTAAAGTTAGCTATGCCCTACATAGATCATCTATCATGAAAACGGACTCTTGAAACCCATATAAGCTTATTCACCAAGGTCAACCCAAGAAGTTTAATTAAGAAAAATAAATAAATAAAATGTTTTGGAACTAGGCAAAGGTGGCCACACATCAAAGTGATACACTAAATTCCAATAACCCTCCCCTTTTTAAAAGGTTGATTTCATTTGCATGACTTTCATCTAAATTTAAAGAAAAACTGGGGTTCTCATTCTAAAATCACAGATACATGTTTTGAAGAGCCACTAATGGAACAGTGATTTTAAAAAATAACATTGAAAACAATATTTTTAAACAATATTGCTTGTTCACTGTACTGTGACCTGGGCTGTAGTAAATAGATTCTGGCGTTAAAAAGCTGCAAGAAATGTTTCCAAACAAAAAATAAATAGGACCACATTCATAAATTTGTATTTAAAAAAATCAATAATAAGCCCTGGCTGGTAGCACAGTGGTTAAGGCGCCAGCCTGCGAACCCAAAGGTCACAGGTTCGATTCCCCAGCCAGGGCACATAACCAGGTTGCAAACCAGGTCTCAAGTCAGATCTGTGGCTGGAGGCAGGTGAAATGCAACCATACATTTAAAAACGGAAAAGAAAAAAAAATCAATAATAAAGTAAAATTAATTATTCCTATTGACCCAATTTACCATACACTTTATTTAAAGTAAAAATCTTGTAATATCCCAAAAGGTGTAACTTGCAGCAATATATATTCTCTTAAAATATTGTAAAACATATTTTTCATAAATTGTAAAAAGACACTGCATCTTTAAGTTCATCATCATTATAAGTCTTTGGATTTACTAGATGAGATGTAGGTGCATCTGCGAGATAACCGTTAACAACTTTGAGCAACTGTTGTGTTCGCACGTACCTACTCTCACAAAGTGACAGGCAGGTTCATTTCTGTCTTACTACATAACCTCCAAATGTCTAGAAGGAAAGAATGGTCCCAATAAACCACATGGAGAAAGTATGCGAAAACAAAACAGCAAAGAAACCCCAGCCTCTCCAGCATTCATCAGAGTAAAACAGCAATAAATCCTAATCAATGGGGTGCCAGCGCCTGTTAAGGAGAACTCGGGCTGGTTGCTTTTCTACTTTCTGACATAAAGTTTTCACCTGTTAAAAAAATCGCACCTTACTATCTGAGTTCAATAGCTGATGGTAGCTATGGAAAAAATAATTTTTAAAAAGGTTAGCCTGATTCTAAGAAGAAAAGACTTCTGGTAGTAACGCAAGGACACACTTGTCAAGTTGAACCCTGGGAGGACAGAGCTCCGTGAATCTGGGTGGTTTTCTACAGGGCGGGGATTGATGCCTAAACCGGTATGGTTTCTCCCACCCCACTGTTTCCAGGTGCGTCTGCCCTTGTTATTGAGCGGGTTGTGGAGACCCAGGGGGAAGGCCAGGAAGCGAGGGTGAGGGCAGGGCAGGCTCAGCGTGCTCCTGACTGGCTAGCTGTGCCCGACAGTGGTCCCCGAGGGAACCTCATGTTCACTGTGACTGTTAATAGAGCCCGTGGTTTGGGCCAAAGCTAAATTCTCCAAAAAAAATTTTTTTTTTGGTGGTAGCCCAGGTTTTCCGTGGGAGCAGCTAACGAACGGCCATTTGGTAGATGGGAAAAGCATCAATTTGAGGAAATTAGAAGGCTGACTGAATACAACCTGGGAGAGCTTTGTAAGGAAAAACTTTAAAACTGCGGAGTTATACCCTCAGAGGCTAATACAACCGCGAAGGGAAGACGTTTACGCACGCAACCAATTTCATAAATGTTAGATTCAGCTGCCCTGAACACCCATCTAAAAACGTGTACTCCTATCTGACACCAGCCGGAACAGCCACTGGCTTTTCCCGTATTTTCTAGCTTTGGGACATTCACACGTTGGCATTGTTCATTTCCTGTACACTTAGATCATGTAATTAGTCTCTCTGACTTGGTTTGAAAACCACTCCTTCTCGGCTATGCTGGTTAGATTCATTCTCATTTCATGAGGAATATCCATGAAAAGGACTACAGGACGGTGCTCTGTAACCCTTTTAGTGTTAACGTATCTTAGAAGCTCCTTTCTCAATGAATGTAAAATACTAGAATCTGAACCCTTCCTCTTGTCTTTGTTTGTCGCATGAAATATATGTAAGTGTTACGCCCATGTTATTCTGCTTCATTTTGAAAAAGAACCCAAGTGGTATTCTTGATGTTACAGTATCAAAAGACTACAGATCTATCTGGGAACTTCTTTCTATACAGCAAACTGACGAAGAGCGAAAAATCAGAACAGCTCACACGATGAAGAACTCTAAAACAGAACAAAAGCTTTCCCATTCTGTGTTTCTTGGTGAAAAGCTCCCTTTTCTTACTATAAAAGGGAAAAGGCTGAATTAAGAAGAAACCAATACCGTAATATAGAAAATGTCCCAGGCTTACGTAGGCTTCTGGCAAATATTACATTGTTAAAGTGAGATTGAGACATTTCCATTTTGCTTTCTTGCTAACGCTTGACATTTCATGGGAAAGGAAGCCTCCGTGGAATTCACAAGTGAAGCCAACCTTTGCCTTCATCAAATCAAACCCCAAAGTGGTCGTATCATGGGGAATCTAGGGGAGGGAGGTGGTAGTAGAAAATGACTCAGTCATAGATGCGATTCAAAATAAATGTTGTTCAGGATACGGGCCAGAGCAGTTGAGAAACGTTCACACAGGAAAAGAAAACTGGCTTATTACAGCTAATGAGAAAGCTTCTTAACTCACAGCTCTTTCACGATGAGTTACCGTAAAATTAATTCACAGGTCTGTTGTGACAGGATGGAGGACAGGTAGGTAGAATTATACCTCGATAAACAGAATGATCGGCAACACAGTAGCTTGAAGGGGGAAGTTGGTAGAAGTAGGTAGGGCTTGGCTGGAGGTCATGGAATAGCAGCTACATTCAAAGCCGTGTGAATGGTGGCGCCATGAACGTGACTGTCTTCGACCCCGTTAAAGAGGTTGGCTCCCCCCACTCAGGCCACATACTACCTTGGCCTGCAGCTACACGTGAGGTTGTTTCCCGGTGAACCCCAGCTGAAATCATTTCTGCCCTTCCTGCATTTCATAACCCCCTCAATACCCAACAGGGGCTGGGAAGCCTGCGGTGAGTTCGTTCCAGCTGAACTCAGTACCATCGCTTCGTGCTGTCTGCCTCTTCAGCCAGGGTGGACCGGCTGTGTCCCAGCACTTTCCTGGCGGGCTGTTCATCTCCGCTCTCTTGAGCTCAGGAAGAGCTCACAGGTGGCCCTGATATCAGACACAGAGACGGGACCTCCGTCAGAGGTCCCCTGTCATCGGACGCTTCTGTGCTTCCCCAGGGAGTTGAATCTGGCTTACAGCTACACATATATCACAGGGCCACAACACTTGCTCAGCCCGCTGAAGGACATATCAGGCACACGTTGATTTATGCTCCGCTCCTTTCTGATGACCGCTAATAAGGAACAACTCTAATTGAGCATAGCACTTTGATCTCCTGCAGCATATGGCTTTGAAAGAGTTCATTTCATTCAAGCTACTTTTAAAAAGCTGTAAAGATACAGGTCCTAATAAAAACATCTTATTTTGGTCAACATTGGGGCAGGAGTTGCTTGGTAAACTGTTAATACTTGTTTTCCATGGAGAGCTATTTTTCTATCTCAGATTTCACAGGATGTAGCCAGATCACTAAGAGGTGACTAGTGCTTACAGGCACCACTAACTGAATTCGGATAAATGGTGAAAGACGTACCCCAGCTGCGAAAGTTCACAAAAAAGGTTTATTTACCTATGGTGCTCCCCAATCACGGCTAATTCAGTTTTTTAAATTAATTTATCATTGTTCTATTCTAGTTGTCCTGTTTTTCCCTCATTGCTCCCCCATTCCCTGCCCACCCCACTATCCCACAGTCAATTCCCGCCCTGTTGCCCATGTCCATGGGTCACTTTTACTGGTTCCTTCCCCTTCTTTCCCCCTTCTCCCCTCAATTGTTTCAGTGCAGCAAACAGCTGAACAAGGGGTATAACCAGGCACAACATCAACGTGTGGTCATGGGCAAGCAGAACATATGTTCAAGGGGCTCAAAACCAATGCAAGCAGGCATGGGCACCGCGGAGGTGCGGGTAGGTGCTGGCGGCCAGGTACCTGTTACTGGGCTGGGTTTTAAGGAAAGTATTTCAGCCCTCAGGAAAGGAGTAGAGAAAAAATCATTCATTTAAGGGATTATGGTACTAGGTGACTTGAATAGAAATTTAGGAATATGACTTTTTCCAGTGCTGAGGCATATACAAATGAGCAGCATGAGTGAGAAAGCAGTCAAGTCCGTTAGGACCACGGGGAAGGCACCAGTGTGAAAGGAACAGGGCCCCTGGGACGGTTCTGCTCTCCTGGGTGCTCTCCTCTCTGCTGGCTGAGGCTGCCCCCTCTAGGCTGGGAAACAAAATGACCTGAATGCTGCCTTCTTCCCCTCTGCCCCCAGAGTAGCGGAGACTGTGATCAGGTATTCTTTCCGACTGATCCTGGGTCCAATATCATAACTCGCCTACTGTCTTCTGTGTACAATGGCTTCTGCAAATATTTGTGGAGGCTCCTATGTTTAACGGACCTTACCCTCCAGGGACCAGCCCACATGGTAGAAGGAGGAACAGGTCATGAAAATGATGTTTGAACAAGCATTTTAATGCCTTTTTAGAAATCCCGTTGCCAGAAATGGGATTTCATGGACCCTCATCCCCCAGTCAACATCAACCAAGGTCATTTCACCCACCTAAATGGAGTTACAGTCCAGTGACTGGAACCAGATGCTTACATACCTACAGTCTTAATAGGCAATGCATCTCTGAAAAGTTTTCATCACTATTTACACAGATAAGTTAGACTCACTGGGTGACAGTTGAGGTGTGATGCCCTAGACAGGTTTTCCCCAGATGTACTGCATGACATTGAAATTTTCACGTTTCTTCAGCAGAATACAAAGATTTCATATACATGGAAATTTCTCATTTCATAACTGACATTCTAAATGCTAAAACTGGCTTTTTTAGGGGCCAGGCTAGAACCGTGTCATTCTTAAGAAATATGCAAGGAATTATGCGGTAATACGATCTCTAGTTTTAGTGGTTTTTGTCTGTTCAGGAAAAAGTAATCCTTCCTTGATTGAATATGGAAAGACCTAACTTTGTAAATATGTTTTTCCTTTCTTTACCGTCTTTTATTCCCAACTATCAGAACGATGGTAAGAAAGTAATTTTACAATCACAAAAATAAAGCCAGAGCTCAATCTAAAAACATGAAGAAAAAACTAATCAAACTATTCACATCGACCAAGTTCAGTGCGCTCATCAGCATGTTTTCCTTACTGATTTTCCACTAATCATTTTTGAAAGACTATGGAATAAGAACATTCAATCTCAACCTTGCAAAATCAACATAATTTTAAAGATTTCAGGTTGGGTACACTTGGGTTTCTCATGTGTTTTCCCGCTGCAGTAAAAATTCTTAAACACAACCTCAACAAAAGAAAAGAAATGACCTTCTGCTAGTTCACAACGGATGCAGTGAACATTGTGAAACCTGACTTGGTCTCCATCTGCCCTGTGAGCCATTCCCTCAACCAAAATCGGGTGTGCAAATAGCCCTGTCAGGGATGCTGTCTAGCTTTTAACAGAGGCTGGTTTTATCAGGTGGATGGGGAAAAATACATTTAATGCTAATGGATGTTCCAAGACATATCCTTTCTTCTTCCCCTCTTCCTTAGAAACAGTGTTTAAAAGATTCAGGAAAATGGCAGCTTGAAGCTCATGCTGTAGCATTTGTAATCGGACAAAGGAAGGAAGTGGAAATATTGTCCCTTAGGGATGACCGCATGGATGAAGATCATCACACAGGTCCAACTGAGTCACCCATGCATCAGGCACTGTGAGAGTGTGCCCTCCAACACGAAATGTTGGAACAGATCAGTCTGCCCATTCATCACAGTTCTTTGTCTTCAGTTTCTTAAAACTTGAGCATTTCTTCATTAAGCTCCTTTCATGCTTTAAATATTAAAGCATGTGCTAAAATATGCAAGCTAAAAGGCAAACTAACACAGTTGACTATTATTAAAGATTAGAAGTACGGCCTTGGATCGGGTGGAAGAATTTCAGGTTTGGGACTTTTGATAACCTAGCCTTGGGTCTGGAAGGCCTCATTTTCTTTATCCATAGCCAGTAACTTCTAGTTTTCTATAGACCAAAGTGACCTTTCAAGCATCAAATTGAAATAAGTAGAAAAATCAACTCTTTAGCTACAAGATTCTGTGTATAACCTTTTGTTTATTTGTACGGGCAGCTGTGAGTAGCTTTGACCTCCGGGCAAAACACGGTGCTGGCTGGGTTGGTTTCAGAAATCCGAGCCACCTCTCCGTTTGCCCTGTTCTCATCCCCCTTCAGCCTGGGACCTTCAGACTGCGCCGTCTGTCTATCAAAAGCTGCTCCCAGCGATGATCAGAAGCACATTCACCCTCAAGCACATTTGACAAATAGCAGTTGCGAATGGGAGGTATTACTTGCTGCTCTGAATTTCAATGCACCAAAGTCAAAGACACACGGAGCGAGGACTGAAACCGGACGGCAGACCGTTGGTTTTCAGCAAATCCCACCCTAACCCTTTCAAGCCCAACCAGCCCTGCCTCCTCCCCTCATGGTGGGCGAGCCCAAGGTTGGGTGCAGCCTGTGTGAGGGCATGGTGGGTCTGTGTAGGCATGTCTGGGTGGGCGATGTGCATTTGGAGATGTGGCAGGGGAAGGGCCATGTATGTGCATGTGTGCGTGTGTCTGTGCTGCTACTATGAACATGAAGGCAGGGGCTTCTTGGACACCTATGATCATGTCATGTGGAGTGACCATCTTTAATTATGAAGCCACTTCAGTTTCTATAAAAACCCTGAAATTTGTTAGAAAAAGAAAACATTTGAGTCGCATTCTCCATTAGGAAAGGTACTATATTCTAAAGGTGATAATGAGTAAATACTTAGACTTCTTGAAGAGTATCCTGTTCTAATCTTCCTTAAACTTCTCTCCTTTGTCTCATACTTCTGTTTCCTTCTCTCTTTTTTTTAATGTCACATCAGCAAATCTATATCTTGTGTAAAACAAAACACAACAGACAGGGTCCTGACCTAACATTCTCACTGCCACTTAGGTTTCACTTCTTTCCGGAACAAGATTTTGGAGCAACTTGTTTGTTGCACACATTTCAGGGGAGGAAATTCACCCCTGTACCCCTGAGCTCTCCATTGGACCCACAGGGGTAGGTGCTCTGTGGAGCACCCTAGAGAAGGTGTCACCATGGGACCTCCGTCTGGGGTGGGTGCTGTGGGGTTCTGCTACAACATGAAGAGGTGCCAGTCAGAGGGGAGGGTGGCCGTGTAGAAGCTGTAAGACATTAAGTGTTGGGCCAGCCACCCTGTAGGCTCAGCATCCGCACCTGACAAAATCTGCAGAGGCTCCATCTGCAGGCCTGTTTATGACTTCCATGTTAGGCGTCACAGGAAACCCGATTCCTTCCAGATGTAAGAAATCAGACTGAGATGTCGATACTACATTTTTAACCCGTAGTGGCTGAGACAGGAGATGCAGGCAGAGGGAAGAGCAGAAAGCACACAGTAGGGTGTGAATAAAACCAACCTGAGTTGAAACTCGTGGTTTTCCAGTTACAGGATGAACAGCCATGAGCAAGTTACCTACTGTCCATTAGGCTCAGTTTCCTCATCGGGAAAGTGGGCATGAAATCTTTTCATACGGCTGCCATGCAAAACACAGGAGCGGGTTTTTGTACAGAACCGATCCAGGATCCAGTCACAAGTCTGCTCCATTCATACCTTCCTGGTGCTGATTATTACCTGCCATCCTCCCGGTCTCTACATAGCCTTTTATGTGTGTGCTCCCTGGTTTTTGACCGTTCCCTGAATTTGTGACTTATACCATTGAACTCCTACATTATGCTGTACTGTCCTGAATATAGCAATAAAAATACCAGGTCTGCTTTATTGGATCATTTATTATCTGCCATGCTCTTTTCTAAATATTTCAACTTTTAAAAATTTCACCAGGCTCCTAGAAGATAGTGACAACTATAATCTTCATGTTGATAAAAACATTTTTTGTTTTTAATGTTACCTAGGTTTTCCCAGCTCACAGAGCCTAATAAATTTCAAAGCCTGGATTTGGAACCCCAGTGTCTGGGTCCTGACTCCAGCTTCTGAATATCACGCTGAAGACAAGAGAAGAGAGGGAAGGACATTGAAATAAGGTGGTAGGATGCCACCCAGTGCTAAGCCTTCACATAGCAGCGAATGAACCAGAAGTCTGGGAAGACAGATGCAAGCAGGCCATACTAAGGATCTGAGGAAGAACATTCCAGAGAGTTATGTCAGAGGTTGAAATGTTCTTGATGGCATTAAGGAACCGAACTAGCGATGGAGGTTGTAAATTTTATATATATATATATATGTGTGTGTGTGTGTGTGTGTGTGTGTGATATATATCACATGATATATATGTGAATATATATATTATATATATTCCGTAAAATTGGGTATTGTCCATGGTCTCGGTATAGATTCCAAGCAAGTGAAATAAATCTTATCTCTATTTATATATCATATATTAAATACATTATACATATGATAGATATGTCTATATCTATATATGATACATTATACATACATGATAGATCTACCTATATCATATATTAGATACATTATACATATATATAGATATGTCTATATCTATATATGATACATTATACATATATGATAGATCTACCTATATCATATATTAGATACATTATACATATATGATAGATATGTCTATATCTATATGTGATACATTATACATAATGATAGATATATCTATATCATATATTAGATACATTATACATATGATAGATATGTCCATATCTATGATACATTATACATATATGATAGATATATCTATATCTATATATGCTATATAAATAGAGAGATGATTTATTTCATTTACTTGGAATCTATACCGAGACCGTGGACAATACCCAATTTTACGGAATAAACATTTTAAATAGCACTTCCACCGTTAACAAAAATAGACTTCAAAGCACTGACAAAGGAAGACGCTTGGTTTACTTCTGCAACCGCTGGAAGCGCGTTCCGTCAACTCGAGAGCTCATTTTCTGATGGAAAGATTCGTTCACGCCCCCCGGCATGAAACGCTGGGAGACCTGAACATACACAGGTTAACAACGAGCAGGAGCGAGCGTGGGTCAGCGAGGGCGAGGCCTGTCAACTGGACCCTGGGCTCCGAGCTCCACTGCCGCCGGGAAGTGACCCTGGTGAGCGGTCACCTTGCCCCGCTCGCAGCGCAGAAGCCGATCGCCCCTAAAGCCTCACTGAGCACCTTGGCGGAACACCTGTCCCAGCGCATTGTGATCGCACCCGACGGGGATTACAGCATCCAGAAACAAGAACGGCACCAAGGACCCAGGCGGGATGCGGAGTAACTCCTGGCAGGCGTGGAAGACACGGCCACGCTCATGGAAACGCAGTGAGATGGAAGCGGACACCTTGCTGTGCGTAAACATCCATTCTCGTGCAATTGGCGTAGGACCCAAACATCGTGCGCCCCACCCAGGAGGGGACAGGCGGACCCCCAAGTGCATCAGCAACGGACAGGCGCTTGGCCGTCACCCTGGGCGCTCGCCTCCCGCCAGGAGCCCGGTGTCTCTCCGAGTACGTTCCCATCAGCTCTCCCAGCGTCTGCGCTGGAGGGAGTCACTGTGGGTCCAACACCGAGGTCTAGCTGTCATGCCTCTTTCCAGGGTCCGATGTTGAAGAAGAACCATATTTAGAAAGGACCTGCCTCTATCTAAGTGAACCCCACTGATGACAGGTAGGCGGTGCCTGCCCCCAGGAGGCAAGGGGTGCCCCTACAGAGCTCCCCCAAAGTCAGAGAGTCGGCCAGTCTCCCCCAGTGCCCTTGGGAACAGAATGGGCACCTGCTTGTGTCTGACGCATCGTTCCCCCTGAAAAGTTCTCACAGTACTAGAGCAAGAATATTGTCCTAGGATCACTACAAAGAACCCGAAGCTCAGAGAAGGTAAGCAGTTTGACCGAGGTCACCCAGCCAGTCACTGTCAAAGTCAACATTTCAAAGTTGCAAAGGTGCCAACGGAATAGGCCTTTTATCACACAGGTCACACGGTACATGCAGAAGGCAAAATAAAAGGGCCAAGCTCACTGAGGATAAAAGGGAAGTCCAGGAAGGAAAAGAGGCTGAGGTAACATATCGCCAACTGTCATCAGATCCGGAAGGCCTTGCCTTTTCCCAGAGAACAACAGGACTCAGGAAAGCTAGAGAAATGGGATTGTAACCCAGAAATCTCCTTCCCTGAAATACCTAAGACCTCAAGCACGACTTGGGAAAGAACAGGACTGCCACCCAGGAAGGACACATTCTCCAAGGATAACTTGAACTATGATACTTAGAGAGAGAGAGAAAGAGAGAAAGTGTGGCAGAAGTAATGCTGGTAGAAACTGAAGCTTTAATGAACAAAACAAATAAATCAAAATGAAACTATAAGGGGACAGAGGGGATCAAAAAGGGGATGGATGTAATAGAACAATAAAATTTAAAAAAAAACTATAACAGTTCTAGAAGATGAATTTGTAGATAGACGAATATTTAATCTAGCCTAAGAATGTTAACTTCCGGAAATCTATCCAAAGATAGACTTTATAAAATAAGGTAATATTTTCTGAATTAATGAAGAGGGTTTAGCAAAATGTTATTTGTAATCATTTATGAAGAGTAGAAGAAAAATGGTTATAATTAACATTTCCAGTATCCAGTTAAATTTAAATTCCAGATAAGGCACGTTTTTAAAAGTGCAAGTATGTCCCATGCAATATTTGAGGATGTGTTTATACTAAAAAATGCTCTTCATTTGGAATTCAAATTTCATGGAGCATTATATAGTTTTATTTGCTAAATCTGGCAACTTTACTTATGAGATAACATTGAGGTTTTGTTTTTTTTTAAGTAGGAGCATTGAATTATATAAAGATGGATTTTAGCTGCGTGTAAAAGGGGGCAGCATTGGGTGTTCTTTGTTATGTTGTTTGCCTCTTAAAAACTTTTCTGTAGTTTTATTTCTTTGATGAGTATGTTACACTATTTACACTTAAACACCAGCATTTTTGAAAATTACAGTATACTTATAGAGTAGCCCACACTCCCCCACAGGGACATTAGCTCATTGAATAGAGTCTTTAATGATTTTTACTAGATTTTTAAATATATAACAAGTGAATACGCACACATGTAGGGAGAGAACCACACAGATCACACTAGAGTGATTCTAAACAAAGTCATCTTGTTTTTAGTTTATCTTGAACTCTAGAGACTTCAGCTATGAACATGGAAAGGATCAAGAACTTCTCAAGTTCAGTAACTGGAAGGAAAAACTCCCTGTACCAGTTTAGGCCACGTTCTCTGCATGCAACGGAAGATGATACAGATCGAGCACACCAAAAACATGGCAACAAAAGCTGCCTTGCAGCCTAGCTGTGGGAAGCCAGCGGGCTGACTGCGGCCTCTCCACGTGCCTCTTCAAGTCTGCCTCCACACCGCAACAGTCCCACTGTAAACCTCCGCTACAAACCCTCCACAGCCCGTCCCCTCTACATACACACCCTCCAGGCACAGCCCACGAGGAGGGACACTCGCAGCCCAGCCACCACCCACGCCTCTGGTGCAGTCTTAGTGGAACCTCTGTGCTACTCGCCAAGGTGACCCAGTTGGGACAATAATCAGTCATCCCCCTTACCCCTGCACCCATCACACAGGCTGGACTTATTTTGGATGCTGGAATATCCCCTTTCTCCCGCCTAATTCAGAGCCTTTCATAGGCTTTTTCTACCCTTTCCCCCTTCAGGCTAAGACCTACGTACAGCTATTCATTTTATTTCAAATACTGCTTTTTTCCAGATAGTTTATCTTTATTCTTCTAGCCCAGGTACAGCCCCCCTATTATTTATTCTCATAGTGTCAGGCACTTCTATTTATCACAGAGGCCATATGACATTTATTTGCAAGATTAATTGATTCATGACCACATGTTCAACTTTACCGTACATACCAGGGATACAGGGGCAGGTTTTTTTCCCCCCGAGTCATTGTACCCGGTACTGATAATTATACCTGGCACATGATTGAGGCCTGACATTTATTTATTAAATGAATGCTTAAAGAAGCTACATAAACCTTTCCATGCAAGAACACACACAGCCTCACCGACCTCAACATGCCCACCTCACAGGTGAGGTTGCACATTTTCATCTAAAGGGCTGTGATGTTGGTTGGACTCCTATTTTTGTGAGGTTACCAGCCAAGAGTACTCACTGGTGACATCCATTCTTTCAAAGCGGCTTTTGAAAATAGATTATATTCTAGCATTTGCCGTTTTTTCTTTGGTAACTAGTGTATATTTGTAAGGCAATTAGCAAGTTTATTCTCCATCATATTGCCGCCACTCCACATGACACTCCGTTAAAGAATACAGCCTTTACCTACCACACTGTCTCCATTCAAAACCGGCATCTTAGCTCTACAAATAAATGCATATTTAATAGTTAATAATCACCCCAGTCCTTATGTTGATGTCTCCCCTGGTGCTTTTGCCAATTACTTTTGTTTTAGATGGTATCTGTGGAATTTTGCTATCTTTGCATTCTCCTCTTATGGGAAAATTCTAGAAGAGTCAAATGTTACTGTACTCACCCTCTTTTCATATCCACTATATTTTTTACATTTTGGTGTGAACTTCCAGTATCCACCTCCCCATTATATCCTGTCTTTTATTCCATCTTCCAGAGAGTCATACAGACTTGTCAGTGAAAAAATAATAATAATAATAATTGCTGTGATTATTATAACATCAATGGCATACATGTATTCACTGCTTACCATGTGACAGTTTTCTGAGTGGGGTGTATATCAAGAGAGTGATAAAAATGCAAAATGTAGTAGAGCATTCTAAAGCAATTAGCTCTGAACAAAGAAAGTCATTACGAAAACACACTGTGCCTTGGGGAAGGAATGCCAAGCCCTCCTGGTTCAGAGAGAAAAATAAGGCAAGTGAAAGATTTTCTGTTTTGCTCGGCACTTTCATGCTGTTTCAGGATGGTGAATAGGGGGCCTCTCTCGTAAATATCCTTTCATGGACACTTTGGACACTGGTCTTGGATGATGACAATAACCAGATATGTCCCTGGTGCCACTGTCTTTAGAACAAAGCTCTCGTAACTAAAATTTCTGCCAACTGGGCTTTCAAGTAGGTAGAAAGGATGGGTCTCTCTCCCCAAGGCTGGATCAAATCAACTCCTGAAGAAGAATCCTCACAATTCTATTAGCAAACTGAATGTGAGTATAACTCAGTTCAGGTACAAACACTATGATGAAATGACAGGACAATCTTACTTCTGAAAAAAATTTAAATATCTATGATATTGATATAGTTCAAATAAATTGCCTTATCATATAATCTTCTTAACTTTATTCAGCTATTAGCAAACACCCCACTTTTACTAAATCAACCACCTTTTCTTTTTTGGAATGAGAGCCGCAGGAACTATTGAGGTTCTGGTCAGGTAAGTTTTACACAAAAAATGTAATGGCTTTTATTGGTCTGGGGCTGGCAGAGAGATGTAAAAAGTGAAATCAGCATTAGGTATTGATCACAGTTAATTAACTTCTATCCTGAAGTCAGTGTCTCCCTAATTAATGATGTGCATGCTAATAAAAAAAAAAAAAAAGATTTTCTCTGTAATAAATGTGCATTTGAGCCTTCTACATTTTTACGGAAGGGAAGATCCTGGTAAATGTGAAATTCTTTTTCTCTTGCTTTAAAAAAAAAATCACCCCTAATCTCATTCCTTATTTCATTTCTAAGATCAAACAACTTCTTCCCTCACTTAAGTCTGTATATATTCTGTGGACTACATATCACAATATGCAAAGATTCAGTTCTTCCAGCCTTTCTCTATGTAACAAATCCTTTATTCTTCTATTGGGAACCTGGATTTCCATCTTATTTTCCTGAAACTTAACCTTATCATTCCAGACATCACATTGTAATATACTTTCCCTGTAATCACAAGAGCTTAAGATGTCAATATTTCAAACATGCTACCCATTGATTTAATTTTAATGAGAAAAAGATTAGCAATTTTTGAAGAAGCATTTTATTTATAAAAACCCCCAAACTAATTATACTTCTGAGAGCTGCAACAAACATATAAGCTGAATATTCCACTAAGTTTAACTGGTGACTCTTGATGGACTATTAGTGGCATTCATTGCTTTTGACAGCCAAAAAGAGAGGTCAAGGTTGTTGTTTTTTTAAATATACTTGCTCTTATCTTGCTCAGTCAATAAAAATTCTTAAGTCAGTTTCCAGCTATAGAATCTTGTCACCTGGGTCTTTAATCATGATCTTTGATTGTTGTGGATCGTAGGTGTGTTCACTGTTAGTGTTGAGAAATAATATAGAAAACAAACATAGTACATTTCCACCATTGGTATGATGCCAATGACAGTCGAAGGGAGTCATAGAATTTCAAATTTCAGAATTAATTTGTTTTCTTCCTGTAATAGTTTGATGTATATTGAAAGCATACCCAGGCAGGATTGATTTTTAATCAAACCAAATTATTTAAGGATTTCACTCACCAAGTTTTATCTGTTTGGATAAGAGAATTTCAATAATCTTGTAGGCCACCTCACAGCTCTACATCCATTTACAAAAATACCGGATGGGTTCTGTACCAGCAAAGTGAGAATTAGCTGGAGAGAATACTATCTGTTAACTTGGACAGCAGTTTCAGATCTACAGGTAGGGCAGTTAGGATCTGAATTTTTACATTGTCATTTGATGATTTGGTAGAAATTCTCGACCAAGAGTAGCTGTGAAAATGTCTTTATCTTCATCCAGAGCAGATTTCTCTCCTCCCATGGTCCAGGTGGACCACCTGCTCTGCATGGCTCTTAAAAATGTGCTGCCCTTCAGGGAAATTTAGAAAACAAATTCCCTGGTATCAAATACCTAAGTCACTGCTACAAAGAGCAAATCTCTTTGCTCTTTTCTTGGACTATAATGTTTAAACATTGTATTTATATAGATTTTAAAGACAGGCATTACATAGATGTAGACACGTTATACCCATCAGCTACCTTGATGAGCAGCTATTTTCCCCATATGACACCCACTCATGTACCTGTCTTCATCCTCCATCTGTAGACCCCTGTGCCTGTCCCTTCTGTAGGGCATGTGACACCGTCCAGGCCGTCAGACAATGGCCTTAATTATTGTACAGTCAACGCACCCAAATACTGCCAAGCATTTTATATTCATGTTCTTTCTTTTTAAATTATTGCAACAAACCTCTAACACAGCTGTGATTATTCATGCTTTAGGAATTAGGAAACTCAGGTTACGTGCAGTCATTTAACCTGTCCAATTTGTCAGAGATGAGAGACACAGCAGGTGCAAAATGAAACGGCAGGTGTCAGTTTCACCGACAATGTCTGTTGTGAAGACATCGAGAGGTGCTGAGCACACAGACGGGGCCGTCACAGCCTTGGCCCTCACCTCCCAGCCCCACGCATTTGCTAGATTCATGAACTATAATAAATGATTTGACCTCTCTCAGCTTCAGTGTTTTCATCATAGTAAGAGATACAAAGACCAGTCCTGATGCATAAGACTATCGTGAGGACTTGATGAGATAATTCACATAAAGAGGTTGGCAGAGAATCTGGCCTATGATACGGTCTCAAAAACATGAATCATTGCTCAAAAATACGTCTTATTTCTCCACCTGATGGACAGGATAGGGTTACTGGCCTCTGCACGTTTGGACGAAGACACACGTAAATTCCAGACTTAATCTTTCACAGAAACGTGAGCAACATCACTGAAAGTGCCTCCTATGCACCAACCCAGCACTTTATCAGATGACAAATGCCACTGTGGTGTGACCTAGACAAACACAGCCGCCCCCTTGTCCCTGTGGATACCTTCCGAGACCCCCAGCTGGTGCCTAAAGCTGTGGACAGCAGCGAGCCCCAGACACACCATTTTTCCAACGCAGTACACCCACTGTCAGGATGGGGGGGTTGGTCCCCCGTTCCTCTCTGTATATGGCTGGCCCTGCCCGAGTCTGCCAACTAGCGGCCTGGAAGTTAATCTTATCCCAGAGGCCGGAACACTGAACCCCCAAGAGTAGCCACCATGGGGTCCCTGAGCAGACAGGTGTCGCCTTCAGGTCCACGGACTCCTTTGTTCCAATGTGTATATAAGATGCCCTTGCTGTCAGCGAGGCCGCCTGCGAAGGGGAGCGGGTGCTGGACACCGGGACACTCCCGCTCTCTCTCTGCCATCCTTAACCAAGTGCAGCTGTGATAAGGGCGGGAGCAGCACGTGGGCGCGCGGCCTGCATGAACCCCGCACCTGCGGCCAACTGGCCGGACACCCATGTTTACCACCAGGTCAGGGCTGCCACCCGCAGAGCCTGCCGGTGCAGAGCTCCAAGCTCTAGCAGGACCTGCCCCAACGCTCACCTTCCGTCTCGGAGCTGGGACAACAGGTGACCGCCAGCAGCAGCAGCAAGCGATAAAATGGTGACCGGCGCGTGCAGAGGCCGCGCTGGCTCTGCTGTCCCGCACTCACGTTTTCACTCCAACAGCACGTGGCTGCTTCTCTTCCGTGCGCCCCACTCGCCAGGGTTGCTGCTCTGGCACTTGGGGGCCATTTGTGGGTAAAGCCAGGGTGGCTGGGCAGCACCGAGCGCCCCCCACCCCTGTGCGCAGGCAGCGTGGACACGGTCGCAGCAAGACAACGCGAGACTTCGCTGCCCAGCACGCGCGCGCGATTTCCAACCTGCGAATTGCTAATTTCTGGAATATTCCATTTACTATTTGGGGGACCATGGTTGACGATGGGTAACCAAAACTGCCGGCAAAGGGGCATTATGGTGAAATTTTATTTTACTCTCTAAGGTGAGGTTTTAGAAAGCTAGGGGGCCAGGCTGGAAAGAACTATAACAAGATGAGAAACATAAAAAAAAGAAAGAAAGAAAAAAGGGAAGTCTTTTGAAAGTATTTTGCAAAGTCACAGTTTTGTTTTCAATTACAACCCACCTCCCCCTCTACCCGCCAACGTCCATTCTCCCAAAGTTCGTTCTGCACACAGTGTAGTTTGTATACATGGAGTTTGTCTTAGAATAAAGGAGCCCTCCAATTTTCAAGGAAGGGGGATTTTGAAGATTATATAATTTAAGATGTCAGAGCTAAAATACTGAAATCAGGAGTGGCCTGGGCAAAGCCACAGAGTGAGACATGTGTAAATGTGTGTTTCAATTTTCTGTTTCATTCGCTATATCTTCAAGTGCTACTTGTAGAAGACAGTGCTTGATCTCTAAGAGATTTTCCTGCTTAGGGGAATTTTCCTTACTGATGGAAAGAAAAGACACACAGAAATAAACTCATGTAGTTGTTTATGACAGAGAGTGTTACCATGGTGATATGTACATGCAAAGAACATTATAACCTACAGGAGAAATGATATACATAAAAAATCTGGCATGAAGTAGAAGTATAACCCTGTCTCTATGAGCATCTTGACGTGCAAAGTCAAGGACTTGGTTGAAGTTGGAGAGGAAAAAAAACGACCCTGAATAAAGGCTGGGTCAGCGTGCTTGGGCCATCTTTTCTATGCATGCTAGCATCCTTTGGCTAAAGCAGAGAAGGTAACACCTTCCCCAGAATCTAATTTATGACACGGGGCAAAAGAGACCTTCCCCCTTAAATCATCAAAAGAGACTCTTGCCATTTTAATGTGTATCTATTTGCTGTCTTGTAAGGGCTGCCTTAGGATTTAAGAGGAAAAAACTTAAGGTTATAACCTTCTGGCAAGGTAAGGAATAATTTGCAGCCACACAATTATTGGAACAAATTGACAAGAAACATTAAATATCTCTAATAAACATTAAACACGTAAAAATATAAGGAAAATGTCATCACGGCTCAGATCAATCACTGAAACATTTTCCAGTAAGTGGCCTTTCAAAATGTGCCGCCAAAGACCTCTAAGTTCCTTAGACAGCCTGACAGGCGTTTGCCATCAATTACGGTATCAGGAGTATCCTTGAATCGCTCTCAACAAAATCACCTTTCTGGGAAAACACTTTTGTATGTTTATAAGCCCTTTCAAGTGTATAAGGTAACCCTTAGGCTGGTAATTAGAGATCAAATAAAGAGAGCTGAATCTACCCATCCTCCAAAGTGTGTTAGCCTTCAGTCCACTCCATTCTCAGCTTTCATCTTCTAAGGTTGAATTCTTCTTTTCTGGTTCTAGGGACATCATTCAGTGGAAACCGGTCAACCTCATTTTATCAGCAACTCTATTAAAATGTCTAATAGCATTTTTAAAATGTGAACATTTACTGGAAATTTTCTTAAATCTATATGAAAATCCCTTTTGAGTCAAAAGCACTTAAAAACTCCCAGGGAATAACATGTTCAGAAAAAGCCAAACTACTTTTCATGTTTTCTGGGTTTTTGTTGTTGTTGTTCTTTTTTTTTTTTTTAAATATTGGATAGGCATCTGACAAGTAGAAATCAAGTAAATCACATTAAAGTGCAGTCATCTGCCAATGAGAATGAATAGTCTCTTCCCGAAAGAATTATTCTGTCTACACACAATGCTAAGTCCTCTTCTGCTCCAACACTGGTGACAATTTCTCCTACTAATTTATAGATACTGAAATAAAAATGTATTTTGAAAACTTAACAGCCCTGGCTGGTGACTCAGTGAATAGGCACTGGCCTGTGAACCCAAAGGTCGCTGGTTTGATTCCCAGCCAGGGCACATAACCAGGTTGCAAGCCAGGTCTCCAGCCAGGTCCATAGCTGGAGGCAGGTGAAAGGCAACCATACATTGATACTTCTCTCCCTTTCTTCCTTCCTTCCTGCCATTCTCTCTGAAAATGATCAATAAAGTCTTTTAAAAAAGAAAGAAAACTTAAGAGTGGCATTTGTGATGAACATGATGTTGATAGGATTGATGTGGACTATGACATTGATTTCTGATTAATGCAACATTACTGTCAAGGATACAGATTTTTTGTCTCTTTTCCATGATTGCAGTTCAGCATTGATACTATCTGAATTCTTCAGGGCATGCTTATGGAGTCAGCCTGTGGAATTGAGGGCCTAGCATATTATAGGTATTTTCTAAACATGTTTTAATGAATAAGTGAGAAGGTATTCAGTCCATACATAATAAATATGGTTTGATTTAAATAATTAAACAATTAAGTGCTTTAAACACTAATCCAAAAGATTAAATTGGTATAGGAAGATCCCTATTCTCCAATTAAATATTATCATTATTGATGTTGAGAATATCTTTCCACTGGCTACAGCAGAACCAGTAGAAAGAGAAAAATCAATTATCTTCATGGCTATCCACATAGAAAAAGCACCCTATTAAGATTTATTATTTTTTGTGTTTTTTAATGAAATATGAACACAACTTACAATTTAATATATTTTATTATTTTTCTGGTGCCTGGGAGATATAACAACTATCTTACCATGAAAATTAATGAAATCTTTTCAGGAGCTTTTCAGACATGTTGATGAAATAGTTCAAATATGATTTAGTTCATTATTTTTTAAGAAAGGCAAGGATCGCTACTTTAGGTCATTCATTCATGCAGGAGTTTTAAGTACAATGTGGGTGTCAATGTCCAGAAGAAGATAATTTCTTCACAGCCATGTCCACCACAGTTGTGTTTCTAATATCCGTGGCTGGAAAAATTACTTTCATCAATATTAAATTATTTAAATAACCTCCCCATGAATCTGCATAACCATGAACATTTAAGATCCACACAGATAAATAATTGTTTGCAATACATTGTGAATGTTTCATTGCAAGGGCTGAAATATTCTAGTTGGAACCTGGTTATATTTTACTGTAGACTTCCATGGCCATGCATGTAAACAAAGGTAATAGGTACGATGGCTAGCAGGCAACATGCACAGATTCATGGATTAAAATTTTAAAGTCTGAAAATGCTTAAAATTTTTTAAATGTTAAATTTAGTTATATGTTAGCAATATGCATAGTGAAATGCTTCACTGCTTTCATTGGTTTTGCATATTTTTGATATTTTCAGCAAACACTGATTTGGCATTCAGTGCATGTCCATCACTAAGAAGGAGCTGACAATACTCACCTGACAGAGGAGACAACATGATCAAGAAGGGGCTGACAGCACAGTAGAGAGCAGGGTGCCTGCCACCCAGAGGAAGGCTGGTGTCTTCAAATAAACGCACTCTCAGCACGTTCATTCAGATTGGGTAAGAGGGACCCAACAGAAGGTGTGTGGAAGAGACCCTGAAACTATGCCTCAGGGACAGGCTTTCCTTAGGACAGACAGCATCCACCCAGGAATGAATATCCATCATGTACACATTCAGACACCTTATAATGAGGGCTAGTGTGTTTTAAATGATGAAAGCCAACAATGAGTTTACATTCTACTAGAAAAGTCTGGGAGGTAGATCCACGTATCAACAAAACCACCCATGTTCAACAAATGGCCTGTAACAAATCCTTTAATTCTGCAGGAAAATGAACCTTTATTTAAAAATAAAAGGCAGAGAAGAGTTCTTAATGATTACCCCAGTGAGCTGCATTGCATTCTCAGTTCTGCACAAGGACTTCATCTATCACATGAGATGAATCACTTCATCTTTCCTAACTGCCATCCATCACAATATCTTGACAGAAATTATATGGTAAGTCCCAGAGGAAATTTATGAGGATGAACTTAAATTCCTTTCTTTGTCAAAATGAATAGGAAAACTCCCCAAAAATGTCTATAATTATTATTTATGTGAACAAAAAAAAAAAAACAGAAATGTTTTTTCAAGAACAATGTAGTTCAAAATTAAAATGGGATATTTTAACATTTTCAAAATTCATATAAGTTGCCATGTATCTGAATCTTTTATTGATTGGTGTTTATATGAACAATATGACATGCTTTCTGATATATGTTAAGGTAAATATTTGAAATATTTGGGAGTATTCTCAGGTCAAATCAAAGGAGGGTTCCAAAGTTTTCCCCTTAATGCTAACTCAATATTTCTAAAATATTCTGGGTTATTTTTTTAATGGGGAAAAATATTGTAAGTAAGTATTCCTATAAGTACTGTGGTTAAACTATTTTAAAATTCAGTTAAACTAATATTATAACAATTATTTTAAAAGGAGGCCATTAAAATAAAAACAGAATAGTGTATTTTAAGCTAATTGTATATTTTTAAAGATTTTATTTATTATTTTCATAGAGAGGTGGAGAGGGAGAGAAACATCAACGTATGGTTGCCTTTCACCTGCCTCCAGCTACGCACCTGGCTGGAGACCTGGCTTGCAACCTGGTTATGTGCCCTGGCTGGGAATAGAACCAGCGACCTTTGGGTTCGCAGGCTGGCACCTTATGCACTGTGCCACCAGCCGGGGCCTAATTGTGTATTTTAATCTTATATAAACTACTTAGAATTATAATGTGAAATGTACATATATGTATTCTCTTAAGTAGACTCCTCAACTTTCTGGACAGGGTGGTGCATTTTTTTAAACTAATTTATTGTTGTTCTATTATAGTTGTCCTGTTTTTCCCCCTTTGCTTGCCTCTGCCCCCCCCCCACCCTGTCTCCTCTTCCACAGTCAACCCTCACCTTGTTGTTCATGTCCATGAGTCATTTATACTAGTTCCTTAACTAAACTCTTCCCCCTCTTTGCCTCTTTCTCCCCCTCCATCCTCCCTTCTGGTCAATGTCAGTCTGTTCCTTGTGTCCATGTTTCTGGTTCTATTTTGCTTGTTTGCTTGTTTTGTTCATTCATTTCCTATATTAGGTGAGACCAGATTTCACAGATCTAAAACAAATACTTCAAAAATTTATATGGAGCCAAAAACAACCCCGAATAGCTACGGCAATCTGGAGAAAGAAGAACAAAGTAGAAGGAATCACACTACCATACGTCAAACTATTTACAAGGCCACTGCCATCAGAACAGTCCAGTCCTGGCAGAAGGACAGCTCTGTCGATCAATGGAACAGAATAGAGAGACCAGAAATAAACCCAGGTCTCTATGGTCAACTAACATTCTATGAAGGGGGAAGGAGCATAAAATGGAGTGAAAATATTCTCTTCAACAAGTGGTGTTGGGAGAACTGGACGATGCCATGCAAAACAAAAAAAAATGAAACTAGACCATCCACTTACACCGTACGCCAGAGTAAACTCAAGACGGATGAAAGGCTTAAAGCATGCCACCATTAAAGTCCTAGAGAAAAACATACGGCAGTAAACTCGCAGATGTCCACGCAGCAATATTTTCACAGATATTTCTCCCAGGGCAAGGGAAATCAAGGAACAAATAAGCAAATGGGACTACATCAAACTAAAAAGTTTCTGCTCGGCTAAAGATAACAGCAAAATGAAAAGGGAGCCCACTGTATGGGAAAACATCTTTGCCAAGGGTGGTGCGTTATTTTACATGCACTTATACTTATTTTATCAGGGAAGAACCTGAATTCTCTAGAGCTTAGATGCCTTGCTCAAAGTTGTATTGCTGTTGGCTTCCTGGGGTACATCCATAAGAGACTCCTTAGGACAGTTGTCCCATTTGACACTTGATTTCAGCGAATAAAATGCCAATGATGCGTGAGAAACCCTTCTGAGTGACCTGGTTGTTTTCATCTTACATTCTCTCCGATGTCCTACCCATTGGCCTCTTTGGAAGGAAGGAAAACAGGCTAAGATAGTATTCTGCATGCTCTATACATACAGCATATGCAAATTCATAGACATATGCAATTTTTATAATAGGGTGTGCATAGTTAGGTAGAGCCCTGATTCAACGGGAAAGAAAAACATAACCCAACACCAACCTTCAACTCAATGTTAAAATTCTGCACTTGAGAGACACTATCCATTCATGAAGAGCTTAAAGGTGGTGGAGAAATTCAAAGGCAGAGAGAAGAAATGTAACTTATGTATGTGAGCCACTGTGCCATGGTCACGGATCCATGAAGAATTGCTGAATAGATGCTTTGAAGATTCATTATTCTGAGCTAAAATGTACCTTTCGATTCAGGAATTTTTGAACTTAGAAAACAATGAAGGGACACATTAAACTGTTGGCTCTGCCTGTCCTATAATCACCTCTCCAGCTTATTAGCCTCTTCCCCTCTCATGGTTAAACTCAATGCTCTGTTTATATGAAATTGCTCCCAGCTCTACAAAAACCTTGAGTTCTTTTTCTGTTGACGCTATTCCCTTTCTTTAACTAGTGTCCCTTCCCCCTTTCCTACCTACTTCTTTCTTGTACTTACTTTTATGTTAACCTGTACTTGAAGGCATTGGTGCCAATGGATACTTACATCATTTCCGGCTACCCAGAAGTCCTAGCTCAGTTCTCCACTGCTCCCTAACCCATGGTCACCGGTGTTGGGTACTTTTAAGTCTCATGAAATCGACGCTTATTTCTGCCAACCATGTTTGTCTCCCCCAGAGTGAATATATATATATATATATATATATATATATATATATACAGACAGATATATAACTTCTGCTGTGCTGATGACTGATACCAAGCTCAACACTTGACATGTACTAGGTAGAAAATGCACACTTGCTGAATAAATATGCCTGACTGTTTCTGAAAATAACCATCGTAGTAACAGGCAGGGGCTACTTTTAGGGAAGAGACATGAATGAACACCACCAAAATGAAACTGTTTGAGGGGAGAGTGTCCTCCCAAAGTCTCTTTGCTTGTCGAGTCAGCGTTACAAGTTTCTGCTGCGGAGCCAGGCATTGGAAAAGCACCAGTTAAAATGCAAATGGATTGCCCATAAGGCGTAATGTATCAACTCATTAACATCCACACTCAAGGAGCAGAGAGCTCCTTGCAGGAGATGGGGCCCCACATAGCTTAGATGATGTAGTTCACCCAAGCACAGGCTGCCCCAGGGCGAAAGCAGCAGTGGGCACGGCCTGAACACCAGAGAGCTGAGCGGGAGAGACAGGAAAATGGCATCTGTTTCAAGAGCATGTCTAACGTTGGCTGTAAAGGAAGCCACAGAAAGGCTGAAATCATCAACAGAGAGGGAGGAATACCATCCTCGAGGGAGCTGGGGGGTTTAGGGAAATAAACGTTAATAACATAATAAAAAGGATAAAATCATCATGGCCCTAAAGCCTCACGCAGCACAGAGAAGCTGTTGATGTCCCTTCCATCCTTTCTTGTCATCCTGCCCCGTGTCTTTCGCTGCTGCAGGAGAAGTGATGACAGAAACTCGGTGGGCCCCTGTCAGGGAGACGCCGGAGCCTCGGTTTACCTGCGGGGGCCTCTGGGCCCTGTCGGCCTTTGGGCTCGCTAGGAAATAAGGCCCAGTGTCAACCCCGGCCTCGGGCCTCCTGCCAGTGAGGATGTCTCGCTCCCTCTGAATCAGCAACGGAGACACATCTGCCAACCCTCATCTTGTTCATCTTCTTCTACCTTCTGACATGTCCGCAGCCCCAAGAGAGATTTTTCTAATTGCCTGGGTGGGCTCTCTTCTACAACCAAAAATCACACTCTGAAGCCTTTGAATGATAACAATTATAACTTCCCTTTACCCTAGGAACCGCTTCCATAGATGCCGTGTTGACAGCAATATGCAACGACCTAAGTTTCCATGGGAAACACAGGGGCAGTGTAGCCCCAGACGAGCTAAACACTTGCTTCTACTGCATTTTCTGTCCCTTCCAGCAAGCATTCCTTTGGGGAGTCGTTGCTTTCCTGCTGGAAAGCCAAGATAGACATTTCATCACTTTAACAATAAAAGTAAAAGTTGATTTGGAGCAACCTTTAACGTGACTCCAGAATCAAGTCCAGAGACAAACCTCCCTTACCTACCAGCGAGCAAAATTCACTAGCCTGTGAGACTAACATTGTTCAATTTTTCCAAATCTTTGTTTCTTGATGTATAGAATGCAATAAAATTAGCAGCCATCCTTACAGCTGATGGGACTTTTCTTTGGCAAACACAGAGCGGTCAGCGCAGGGTGTGGCCCGAGTGAAGGCCACAGTGTATGGGGAATGTCCCCACCAGACTAGTGACAGTTACGGATCAATGTCCTGCTCCAGTCCCAGCTCAGGAATGATTTAATAGGGTGGAACTTGGCACGTCTTCTAGCACCTAAACTAGCGCTGCCCACGAAGGGCATTAGCTGGTTACCCACACACCGACGAGGGCCTTCCGGAGAGCTGGCTGAAGGAACGCGGGAGGGTGGCCTGTCATGTTGGAAAGATCTCTGCAGCTCTTAGAGGGTCAGTTCATAAACCTTTGCTTCCGTTCATTTGCATGGATCGCTTGGCAGTCCAGGTATAAAATGTGAATAATTCAATTAAATCCTACCATGCTTTTGTAAAGTCCTCTGTGGGATGATAGAACAAAAGTATAAACAAAAGACTTGATTCTGCTCTAGGAGACCACGCCCAGGGTTAGAGGCTTATATAACCTAATGAGCAGCAAGGCCTCTGGAAGCCGTTTGTAAGACCTCAGTTCAAATCCCAGTGTTGCCACTTACCTGCACTGTGGCCTTGGAAATATCCCTAAACCACTCTCTGCCTCTGTTTTTCCTCAGTGAAATGGGGATAATAAAAATACATCAACAGATGTGTGATGAAAGCTAAATAGGTTGATATTTTCAAAGCCTTAGAAGAATGAATACAGATAATATTATAAAGGTACTTAAATAAATTATAACATTAATAAAAGCCAGCATATGAAAAGTGCTGTAGCAGAAATAATAGAAAAGGATAATGGAACAGAAGATAAGAATATGTATTATGAAAGAAAACATCCAACAAAAATGATAGGAGAGATCCTTTGAGTCCCCAAAATTGAAGAAAAAATAATTTTATATCAAGTATTTTATTAATATTTAAATAGCATAAAGGGAAGTATAATTTAAAAAGTAGTGGAACATTATATTTTATTTAGTATGAGTTTTGAAATTCAGGAACATGAGTTGGAAACTAAAGCACTTCTCACTTTTTACTTGTGTGACCTTGACCAAGTTACTAAAACTCTGCTTTTCTGTTTCCTTGGTTACAAAACAGGAATGATAATAATAATAATATCTGTCTGCTAAAAATGTTGAGAGGATTAGGCACATTAGTTCATACAAAGTGCTTAGAAGAACACCTGATGCATGGAAAACATTCAGTAAATGCTCTGAAAGGCTATGTTTTCGTGCACTGTTACCGAATTCTATAAAAACCACTGTAACCACAGCTTTCAGTTCAATTAATTAGCATCTGTCAACCCAGAACAGGATGTAATTAGCATAAACTCACTATCTTTCCATTATCTCTTCTTTTGCCAGCTAAAATGTACAAGATGAGCCAACCTGGGGAAGTTTTACTGCAAAAACGAAAGTGCGTCCTGTAAAGAATGGTAGAACTTCCTTGATCTGCCCTTCAGCAAGGGAGTGAAGGCTTCTATATTTTCTCATTAAATCAGCTCTAGTTGGGATTGAAGAGGTAGCCGTGTCATTTTTAAATACTGAGGAAGTAACAGGATACGGTGTGCTTGGTCACAGAATGTGGATAGCCCTCTTCCACACGATTTTTCAGCATAGAAAAGGTTTCAAAATGTCCCTTATGTTATCTATCTTTCTAATGTACAAAGAAAAAAAATCTGTATGGTAACCATCCTGCATTTTCATTTCTCATTTTTCCCCTCACACTTTTCCAAAATAGTATTTCCGTACTTTAAAAGAACTACCTACTTTTTCCAGGTAGACCACTTTATAATAGTTCCTAGTTTCATTCATTTCAATTTAACCTTCTTGATGCCTTGCATGTGCCTGACCATCGGCGTGGGAGGGTGTACTCATCTGTAGCCTACTTTCCCTGTGGGGATCAAACCTCAGTTGATAGGACCACGAAGACCATCTTGGTCAGCCTACAGACCAAGTCTGTGTTGAAGTTGGAAAACACTGAGATCAAGGTGGAGGGTGGAGCTGTTGTACATGAAAAGCAGAAGCACCCTCCCCCATTCAGCTGCACCTGGAGTGTCACAGGTAAGGCTGGGGTGGACCCGTCTTTCCCGCTGGGGTATGCAGTAGAGAGGGGTCAACACCAGGGTTTTCCATTTTCTCAACAAAGTAGGAGGTCAGAGAAAAAAAGTGATCTGGGTGTGTGGTGTGTGGTGAGGGTATGGAGCTCATGCTTGGGAAACAGGGAAAGCAAAGTTCAGGAAGGCTGACCAGGGGCATGGAGGTTTACCGGGGGCAAGCCATACCCCCTAGACCTACAGGAAAAGATTTATAGAAACATGTTTCAAAAAAAGCCACGGCCCATGCCCACACCAGCATTTATAAAGAGACCTGCTATGCTTCCAAGCTGCCTTTTTTCTTCTCCCATTTAAAAGCCTTCTCTATAATTACATTTCCCCCTTTTTTTGGTTAATGATGTTTTCCAATTCATCTGATTGTTAAAGTCACCTGTGTCAAACCTACTCCAAAGGTTTCTGGGCAGATGAATCCCCTGTGTGTAGATTATAAAAGAGAGGCATTGAATTCTCTTACCCACTTTTCTGAACTTTGGTTATTACAGCCATGCTGGGTCTGTCTGTTTCTCTGCTGCCTTTCACACTGCATTAACTTTAAAATAACATCTAAGACCCTGTCTGGCTGTTTTCACATTTTATTTTCTTCTATCGCTGGCCAGTGAATGGTTCCACTCTCCAGACTCTCTTCTGGGATTCTGCTCTCATTGACAATAACAGTTATTAAGATCTGTGTAGTTGATTTTTATCCTCCCTTAGATCTGTTTATATCTCTTGGGGAACTTTTTCTGTGCACAACTTCAATTACCTTCCTGTGTTGTCGTTTCTTTGTACCAAAATTTGATTTGGCTCATTCTTATGCCCATATAATGGGTGCCCTGATTCCTTTTTATTTTCTTGTCATGGTTACTCACTGACATTTTTTAAAAAGGGTTTTATGACCTCAGATTAAAGTGTATTTGCAAGTTTTGAATACACAGTCTATTTCTGGAGAAATTTTTGTTTTCCTTTTACCTTGGAAATTTCCAAAACAGCTATTCTTTGAGTAATACTTTTGTTCACATATAAAAAAACTATATGTCACAAATATATTTAGAATTGCATTGTTTTGTTTATTTCCATTATACTTTTTAAATATTTCTTTTAATTATTTTTTCTTATAGGAGGAAAAGATTGGAGTAGGTAATTCACAAGGTCCTGTAAAAATTCTCTATGTTATAGCCCTGGCTGGTGGCTCAGTGGATAAGGCACTGGCCTGTGAATCTAAAGGTTGCTGGTTTGATTCCCAGCCAGGGCACATAACCAGGTTGCAAGCCAGGTCTCCAGCCAGGTCCATAGCTGGAGGCAGGTGAAAGGCAACCATACATGGATGTCTCTCTCCCTCTCTGCCTCTCTCCCTTCCCCTGTCTCTAAAAATAATAAATAAAATCTTTTTTTTTTTAATTCTGTATGTTATAAAAATATTTCTAAAACTACCACAATATTTAGAAGCCTCTCTTTCCGAGTTAATTAGGACTACAAAAAGAGTAAGCAACTTCCAACCAGCTGTGATTTGAAGACGTCCCCAGACTCAAGTTCCCTTATCAACCTGCCATGACGCCCTCTCTTCCCAGAACTGGCCTAAAACTCTTAATTACGACTGCGATTCTTTGGATAATAAAATGTGGCTTTAGCTCTCTGAGACTCCAAGAGGCACATAAGAAATACGTGAGGTCGCTAGGCCAGGAGTGAAGGGTCCCAGACAGCCCGTCTGCCATGGAGCCCGCTACGGGGCAGGCAGGAGGTGCAGGGAAGGAAGCGGAGGGAAAGGACTGCAGAGAAAGTCTCTAGTTAGCTCCACTCCTCGTGCAGACACGAGCACTAGTCATAACAGTAAGTTCAGGGTCCGAGTGGCTGTTAACTCGGGAACCGAAGACCATGAGGCTTGAAAACCATCTCCTGGAGGTTGTTTTCCACCAAGAACAAAAAGACAAGTGTGTTTCACCCTTCTGGTTCAAGACCACTTGAACAGGTGAGTTCTTTTCATTGTGCTAAGTTTTTATGAGACATGTTCCCCTCACATTAGTAACACAAGTGCTACTTCAGAGTAAGAAGAAACCAGGACATTCATTGTTTCCCTTAGCAATTAAATGAGAGCATAAATAATAGTAATAGCAACAGCATTAAATATTACAAATAAAAACAAAGCCTGCCACTCTCGCGGTCAACAGCAATTAAATTTGTGCCAAGATTTTTTTTGTTTATTTGTTTTGTTGTGCTTTTATGAAAACTGAAAGCCGCTAATTATCCTACTATAAAGAAAAACATTTCTATCTGAACTCAGGGGAAAATAAAGTAGCTTCTCAAAGCAGAAAGTAAGCAGCAAGTAAACTATAGAAACATCTATCCCTGAATAAAGGTATTTTTTTTAATGTACCTTGGTTTTCATTTTAGGGAGGGGTAAGCTATTGCAGTAGGTAAAACAATCTTTTCCACCTGGCACTGTCAACTGATCAAATCTTTAGATCATTAAAATCAATACTGCATTGTTAAGAGACCAGCCATGGATGTTTTACAGATCTGGCCTTTAACAATGAAAAGCACCTATTTAGCCTAAATAAACAGCAACAACAACAATAATATCAAGTGCTTCTATATTTAGATTTCTGTGGAAACTCCCAATATTCCCAGTGTAGGCATATGTTGTGCACAAGACATTGTTTTGACATAAAAACCAGCATGATAAAAATTCATGAAGAGCAAGTTCTTCTTTTTTCATTCAAAAAAAAAAAAAAATCTAATGCTTTCTTTCCTTACCACAGTGAACCATTTTTGTAAGCACCTTTCCAACCCGCTACCATTCTAAATAATGTCATTATGTAACATGTATTGTGGTGTGAAATAATAACCCTGGGTGGCCATTTTGCTATGTATGTAATAATAGCAAAAGCATGTCACATGATAGTAACCAACCAAGTGCAAACATGTGTGCGTACAATGCTCTTCTTATGAGAGGTGGTAGTTCTTGCTTGAAGGTCTCAAATTGTGACATGTTTTACAAGTCCTCCAGCGATCTACACATGCTTGCAAGCCACTCCCCGACCTACAGGCGATGTCCCTAAGTCAGTGCATAAGGTGAAAAAGGTATCAAGACCATTTTCAAGTTTGCCTTGAGAACAGCTATTTAAGTGGCAAAATAAGAGAATGGCATTACCATGTCAGCCACCTTGTTTTCACAGCATTGGCTGAAGTTATTTAAAGCCACTGGTTTATTTTAGGAGACATGCTATTTAAGACACATATTTCTTTAAATGTTAGGAGTATGGTAGGTTCAAGGAGATGGGGCTGATCTAGCCGCCCATGAGAGGCCCCCCAAAAAGGTCAGCAACCCAACTCCCAAGTCACATCCACTCTGGGGTGTACTCATCAAGTGACCCATAGTCCTGAAAAGCACCTGTCTTCTTTGTCTTTCCTTCTCACCACTAAGTATGAGTCCTTGTGTGTCTGTCATTTAAATGTCTGTGTGACAACACTGTGTGGGACCTCAGGGTGCCCTTATGCTACGAGTTCTAAGATGCTTCCAAAATTAGCCGCAGTTCCCGGCAAGGATGACACAGCCCCTGGGCTTGGAGAGGAGCGGCCAGCCTCACTGTCACCTCTGCCACACTGCGGTGCTGCGCTGGACCCCACGATGCAGAAGCAGCTTTGGAGCTTGTGCTGTCATGGGGGTCATTCCACCACCTTGCACCTTTCTCCCTTGACCTTGTCAGCAGCAGCCGGTGACAAGTCCGGTTGTCATCTCGGAGAGCTGGCTGCTTGGCAGGAACTAAATTCAATGCCAACAGTGAGGCAAACACACGCCTCAGGCTGTGCCCTGGGACACAGGCAGCAGGGAACCGACTTGTTTCCTCTTGGTGCCTTTGCATCGAGTTTCTATCTTAAGCTTCCACAGGTCACAGCACTATAGATTTCAATAATGCATCACTACCCATCACCCCCACCTGAACACACAGGGAAACGGTGCATTTAAGTGGCACTGTGCCTGAAAAGATCAAAACGTCAGGCTTTTGAATTGCCAGTGTGAATAAAGCAGAGAGGGAAGGCAAAGTCATTTTATGCTTGAATTTTACTTTTTCATTTCTCTAAATGGCACTGTTTGCTCAACACCCAGTACCAGGGCAGGTGCTATGACAGTCAGTAGCAACTGGACCTGACCCATGGCGATGGCCACTTCCAGGGAAGTTAATACGATTCTTAACTGGGGCCCCAAACAATTGATGGTGGCGGAGAATGAAATTTTCCATGTTATGAGGCTGCTTGATATCGATCTTTGTGGAATTTGGAGTGGGCATCTGTTCCCCAAACTCATAAAGGTTTTCACAAGCATTCTTTCTTCCCCTGGGCAGGAAAAGGCATCTCAGAACTCAAAGGACAAATGCCTCTGTTTGTGTAGAGGGAAGGTCTGATGGAGAAGATTCCATCCAAAATGCAAAATCGGGATCACCAAAACAGCCGTAAGAATTATTCACTTCCACCTCTGTTTATGCCTATCTTTCTCATGTCTGAAATACTCTGCGCATCTTAAGAAGAAAATGTTCTGTATGGAAAAACCTGGCACAGCCCTCACTATTTTAAGAGTTTAAGAAAACAGATAAGAAGAGTAGAGCTTCGCGGTTGGAAGACATACACACATGAGCATATTTTGTTTTTATTTGATGTCATGTTTGAAATTTCCTACCCTAGAGATTAGTCTCCTCCACCCTCACCAATAGATTCTGCAATGGTTAAGTTAAAAATTCATGCCATGCTATTCAACCATCGATACAACACAATTCAGCATGAAGGTATAACATAGGGAAATATGTGTAAGTAAATGTAATAGGAGATGAGAATTTTACCTACGTAGCTGATACAAAAACCCCAGAATGACAGAATCCCAGTAGCCAACTCCTTTGCATGAGTTCCGCTCCTCAAAATGGCAATATAAACTGATGTGATGAGGCCACTTTTGTTGCAAGAAATAACAATAATAAAAAGGAAAATAAAGGAAATGGCTAGTTTAGATAACAGTGTATGCAGTAAGCATAAACATGAGGGAGCTGAGACCCCTCTGAAAGTTCACAGCCAGGGTCCTAACGTAGCCCGTTTTGGGAAATGAGGGTATTGGGAGAGTGTGAATTCAGGGTTCTGCAGTGAACTTAGCCAAGAAGAAAGTCATGCACTTTATTCTGACACCACACCATTAACCTGATCAAACTACGTGCTAATCATTACCTTGATTCCCGTTACCAGTAACTTTCTCCTGTTAATTCCTGTTCTCCAGGACTTCAACGTCTGTAAGATCCGTCACAGGGTTTTTGGAGGCTGAACTAGCTATTATGACCTTCCAGTTGCAACTGCTCAAACTTAGGATCAAATTCCTCCATGGTTTTAGTCGTGCCCCTGAGGGAGGGTCTCTGATGATCCCACCTGCTTGGGCTATGGAAGTCGTTGGTCTGCACCACCTATCGGAACTCCTTCAGTCAGCGCTTGTAAAAGGCTATACGGCATTCAATGCCTTCCTTTTGACAAAGCAAGCTTATCGCTAAGGGGAAAATATAATTTTCCCTTTATGACTTTTAAAAAACAGATGTTCTACTTCACAATAACATATACATCATTTCTTAGAGGCATGACGGGCATACATCCTTCCTGGAGAATAGATGACAGAGATAGTTGAATGGGAACAAAAACAGCCCATTTGTGGTTTCAAAAGTGATTGATGAAAGCGATCATTCAAAGGGGGAAAATGGGGAACCAATGCTTCTGCTCCTCACCTTTTCATATTCCTAAACTGAAGGACGTAGGACATGAACATTTATCATTTGAACACATCAGTCTTCTATTTAGGTGCAATTTTCTCTTGCACAGGGCTAATGTGAATTAGGAGACCAACTGCTGGGATAAACTAGCTACAGCCAGGGAAGAAAGTCTTCCAAATTGCAGAGGCAGTGTGAAATTTGCTGATGCCGCCATGATTCGAGTTAGACCAGAGTAAGGTGTATTACAACAAGGCGGACTAATGCATCTCCTCACAGGCAAAGGGAAGTTGTACGCACCTTTAGTTTATTGCTTAAATCCATAGCGCATATCATCAGAAATCACCCCTCACTGTCCACCACTGTTCACATGTTCCACCCATGCACCCCTATACTCCATTATCAATGCGGTGCCTTTGCAGGACAGGGGATCGCCACTCCCAATGGGCCCCAATACTTGCCTGTCCTTGGTGTAAATAATGTGTAATTTTACATTTTTAGCTTGTAAAGCTTTTTCCCTATAATATTATCACAACGTACCCGGAGAGGCTGAGTATGCCAATGAACAGCCTGTGCAAGAGGATAAAACTCTGACCCCAGTCCTCTGGGGTACTGGGTCCAAAAAGCCAAAGCACAACTTCCGTGCTAATTGGTTCACACCGGTCAGCACTGCGCCGGTGACCGCCAGCTTCCTTACTGTTCGCCCCAGCTTCTGTCTCAGGACCAACCTCAGAGAGCCAAGTGTGTTTCCGAAGCATCCAACAGAACGCCTTCCTTCCAGCCAGCCTGCCTCCAGCTTCCTGACGGCCACCACCGCCAGTCAGAGCGCCTGGAGCCCGTGCCTGTCACAAGCTCCCCACCCCATGCCCTGCCTGCCTTTGGGTTGCCACCAAAGGGTGGTGGTGGTGGCAGACTCTGAGGGCATAGCCTCCCTTTGTTCTCACCCTGGCAGTCTTGACTTCTGCAAAACCGTGAAATGTTACGAGCCAACAAACATGATTCAGGCGGCAACATATCTAATGCACGAAGACAGCTGCTTCCTGCCATTTGAAAGGCTTTCGGAAGAGCAAGCCGCAAGGACTGTGCTGAGATGTAGACTCTATTCCCCTTGGCAATTCATCTTGTGTTTGCTACTCCCAACTGTCAGACACGGTGGGTGTGCTGCTCGTTCCAACAAAACCACCTTCGCGGGGGCCCATTCTACAGATGAGCTGTGAGTGAGGACATACAAGTCAACAAACAATCTAATATCATCTTACAAGGGCACACGCGCTCAAAAGAAAATGTAAGGAGAAATCCTGACCCCCGTCTAGGAGGGAATGTGCGGATCAGCACCAGTGGTTCAGCCCCATAATAATCTTCCGAGAGATGAGCAGCATAGTCTGGAAATTGTCATGAGACTTGCCAAAGAAGTTACGTAGGCACTCTCTTTACATAGTGAAGATTTTTTAAGAGTTTGTATTAAGTTCTCCAGAAAAACAGAACCAATAGAGTGTGTGTGTGTGTGTGTGTGTGTGTGTAAAGAAACAGAGTCAGGGTTATTAGAAGAAACTGGCTCATTCAGCAGTTAGGGAGTCTGACCAGTCCCAAGACCTGAAGTCAGCAAGTGGAAGGCCCAGGAGACATGATGGGATGGTCCATCGGAGACCCAGCAAGAGCTCATGTTTCCATTCAAGTCAGAAGCAAGAGCCCACACTTGCTGGTGGGTCATTCAGTATGACGGTGAATGGTCCACTCCCACGTCCACCCTTTGATTCTGGCACCTGGGTACCCCACTGTGGGAGAACGGAACCATCCGCCCACGCCCATGCAGATTCTCTGGATTCCTGTTGGCATGGATTAGAAAACGCAGATTGTTTGGAGTGGAGCAGGCCTGCTGTGGGTCCCACTGTACCTCACCCTCAGCCGTCACTTGCAGTGTAAGTCTAGTCGTAGACCCAGAAGCAAGGAGCAGGGGTGGGTCTGGCAGAGAATTAGCATTGACTGGACCAGCCACCACCTCCAGGGAGATCAGTGCTGTTTCCTCAGGGGACGCTGGCTTCGGCCTTGGGGTGTGATAGACAACTGCTTCCTCTGGGTGGGGTGCAGGGCTTTTCCACTGGCAAACCTCAGAATGGAGGGGTTCAGTGTCCCTACCTTCATCAGGGACTTCCTGCACAGCCCCATTCCAAGTTTCAAGACCTCATTCCAATGAATGTCCCCATTCAGCTGGGGATATCTTTTGACCAAGTCAAGCTGACAAGTGGAATTGGCTATCATAGATGTATTCCAAGAGAAATATGTCACAGAACTGTGGATGCAGTTTTTACCATAAATAAAATTAAGAACAACCGGATTAATGAGAGCTTGTTAAAATTTGATGAGATCTGCCCTGGCTGGTGGCACAGTGGATAGGTGCCAACCTGTGAACCCAAAGGTCGCTGGTTCGATTCCTCAGCCAGGGCACATAACCAGGTTGCAAGCCAGGTTTCCAGCCAGGTCTGTAGCTGGAGGCAGGTGAAAGGCAACCATACATGGATACTTCTCTCCCTTTCTTTTTCCCTGCCTGCCCTTCACTCTGGAAAATAATGAATAAAATTTTTAATGAAAAGTTTATTTTTAATTTTTAAAAAGTTGATGAGATCTGTGTATAGTGTGTGGAAGGCAATGTTAATGAACTCTCGTGAGTCACTCTACCACTGGGATACATTGTTCTTGGAAAAGTTTTGAAGAAAAAACAAATAATATTTTGTGAAATTAGGAGACAACTTCAGCAGGAGAAAAAAAAAATAAAAACCTGTGTACTTTCCTAAATATAAACAGAAGTTGTGTTACTCATGAAATAGCTTTTTTCAGGTGGAAATAAAACACATATTAGCATTAAGGTGAATCTTGGGTTTTTAAATACTAATTGTTTTGTGGACTTTTCCTACAATGTATTCAGCCAAATGGTTCCAAAGTATGTTGAAAAGTGTTACTGGATGATGGGTTAATAAATATGAGAAATCCTAGGTTACATACAGAACAAAACAGTTCTCTTTGAGTGAGACTCTAAAAGCCTTGAGTATATGTATGAGACTTGTGAATGTTCAAAAGGAAACTATAATCCACATCTTTTCCAACTGTATCAGACCGCAACAATATTTTTGTCCTAAAGTATTTCAGAGATTAGTGTTCTGTGAAACACACTTTGGAAAGTACTTCTCTTAAGTATTTTAAGTTTAAGATGTTTCTAATGTTCTTTTGCATTTACAGGAGTAAAAATATCCCTTTATATTATGAAACCATTATAATAACATCTTACATAAGCACAGCACTAATTAGTTCCAAAGTACTTTCACCACAATTATAGCATTTTAATGCTACAAGATTTTTGTAAGGCAGGTATAATGAGCCTCCTCACATGAACAAGAATGTAGTACAGAGATCATTTAAGAGACTTGGTCAAGGTCACCTAGCTAGTTAGCAATAGAACTTGGGATAAAATTTCTTTCCTTAAGAAACCCAGGCAAAAGTTCTTTCCCCTCCATTATAACGTTTCTACAGCACTTATTCATTAATGTCTGTCTAGTCATACTGCATTAGCTGAATACAAATGACATTAGACATTTCTGAAGTCTAGTCAGGAAAATGACTTTTAGCCTTTTAACAATGAGTTTCTATACTAACATTTTCATACAGGATGATGGAACTCTGATCATACTTCTTGAGCACTTTGGACCTCAGTTTCCTTATTAGTAGAATAAAGACCAGAAAGAGTTCCACAATCCTTTTTTGAAAATCCCTGGGGCTAGGTGGATTTCTCAATTCAAACTGTATCACAGTAAGATAATTCACTCCATTTTCCATATATGACATTAACCACCACCATACCCAAAATGAAGCCAGTTTTTTTTTTCATCTAAACATTTAAATATTCACACCGAGTAGGTGTGACTTAAGATTATTAACCTCAAATCAGTTCAGTTGAGAATTTTGCCACCAACTAAATTCTGTCATATAATGAATGAAAACAGCTCCCAGTGTTTAGAGCTGTGTTGGGTGGGTTCAGGCTGCTATAACCAAGGACCCCTTGTTTGCACCCTCGTGCGGCAGACAGTGAAGTGGGCAAGCAGGCTCCCTCTGACTTCTCAGGGCCCCACCCCCTTTGTGAGCACCACGCCCTCATGCCCTCATCTGATCCTGGTCCCCGCCCCGAGGTCCCACCTCCTAACACCCTCACACCAGGGACAGTTTCAACACATGGATTTTGAGGAGACATATACATTGAGTCCATAACAAAGGTTCTTGGGTTTCGGCCCTATGATATCAGATACTTGAGGGTTGTTGTGACAATAGGGGTACGTATGTCAGAGCATGTGGAACAGCACCGTGAAAGCCCAGGGAATGCCAGCTAGTCATAGCATTATAATGATCACCAAGCAAAATTGCATTCTTCATAATTACATTCACTTAAAAATGCACTCATCCAACATCTCCACATCATGACATTGAGGAGTGAGCAAAAGACATGTAACACTGCAATCTCCCACTGTATAGGACTTCCACAAATATACTTTCATGGGTAATGAACCTCGTATTCAATGGTATATGGGAATCATAATGAATCTAGGTTTCAAGCTAATGCTCATCTTCAAGATGATGGCTGAAATACGGACTTAGCCCCAAAAGACAAGCACACAGTATCTTTCCATCTTTCCTTATTGTAAGCAACTAGTGATCACTCTTATTCATGTGTGCACTCACACGCAGCACCCAGCACAGAGAAGAGCCAGAAACCCATTTGTCATGTTGGCAAGGAGGCTAGCATGTGGCCTCTGTCCAAGCAGGAGTACCTGCTTCTGGCTGGGATAGTCCCAGCACCTGCTGCCCTCCTGACAAGTGCGACAGGTTCAGCAAAGAGTGCCACACCCAAGAAAAACCAAAGAACATCCTCTCTGGATGTCTGTGTCTGGAGACAAAGTTGTAGGAGCTTCTTACCAGTGATTAAAGGTACGAAGATGACAGCACCTGCAACATCTGTGTCCCTTGTACCTTGTCCCTTGTACCTTGAGAGAAACAGAGAAAGGAGGAAAAGAAACATTAATACATGACCTTATACAAAAAAAAAGATGGGAAAGGATTAAAGAAGACTTTTTAATTTTAATTTATTAAATTTTGAGAGAGAGAGAGAGAGGCATTCATTTGTTATTCCACTTGCTGATTCATTCATTGGTTGATTCTTGTGTGTGCCCTGACTGGGGATCGAACCCACAACCTTGCTCTGTCATGACAGTGCTCTAACCAACTGAGCTTCCTGGCCAGGATTGAAGCGGATTTTTGAGCCATGATCACCAAGTGTTCTGGAGTCTTTGTCTATTCTTTCATCCAGGACAAACGTCTTTTCTGTGATCCATCAAACTATCAAACTGTCCTAACACCGGGCCTTTTTTGTTTGTTTAGTTTAGTTTAAATTTGTTTATCTATGGCATTTACCAAAAAAAAAAAAAAAAAAAAAGGGCATCTCATAAATATGGAAGGTCAAGGGCTTTGAATATAAAGTTATTTCATCATAACTATGCAGTTGAAAAAAATTAAAATGCAATGTTCAACAATGACAGCACTGTCATCTAAGTCATGACAAAATCACACAAGTAAAATACGTGGCAACAATTCAATATGTGTGTCAAAGGTTGTTAAACAACCATTTTTTATGTGAGAAACTATTAAGCAAAAATGTTGGTACGATGCTGTTTAATCAATATTTGTCACATTTATTTGTAAATACATTGATAAATGCTTAGAAGGAAAAATATGCAAATGTCAATAGCAGCTGCCTGTGGGTGGTGATAACACAGGTATGTTCATGTTCTGCTATGCATTTAAATAAGCATATATTTTATGTTTAGAAAAAATTTTAAAACATGAAATCAAACTGAATTTATGCATCATATAATTTTTGCTTCAGTGCCTAAGCAAATTATTAGAAATTTCAACTTATTAGTCAAATTATTGAGGTATTTATTTTACAGGGAAAAAAGGGAAAAATAAGTGAAAGAAAGTTGTTATTCTGAGTAGAATAAAGAATACTTCTCCATGCACATTTATAGAAACATAGCATAGAGGTATCTGTCCCAATTGATTAGAATCTTCAATGATCTTTTTTGCTGTAAACAAGTATTAAGAAACTAGATAATTACTTCAATTGTGCTGTTTTCCTTTAATTAAAATATAAAGCTCAAAATGAGGTCATTTTTATGCCAAAAAATGTATGCAATTCAAACTATATGTGCAAGCACATATAGAATGAATTAGACCTTTTATCCTTTGCAATTGCCTTCTTAAAAAAAAAAAAAGAGAGAGAAGTTATCTTTTATCCTAAAAGCTTAATTCAAATACTTTTGCTGATTTTTTTTTTCAATAAGGCCTTCGCCCTGGAAAACCAAGAGCAAAAGCGACAATTGGGGAAACGCAAATCAAAACTACAATAAGATCCCACATCAGACCTGTTAGAATGGCTATTCTTACAGGATGAGAAATAGCAAGTGTTGGAGAGGATGTGAAGGAAAAGGAACCATCATTCACTGCTGGAAGGAAAACAGTACGGAGGTTCCTCAAAAAATAAATGATAGCGTTATCATAAGACTCAGCAACCCCTCTCTGGGTATCTATCCCCAAAATTTGAAAACAAAAATATTCACCCCTAGGTTTGTTCCAGCACTATTCATGGTGGCAAAACATGAAAAGTGTCCCTCAATAAAGGATTGGATAAAGAAAATATGGCACACATGGACAAGGTCTGTCCCAAAAGTATTGGCCATGCCAACTGTTTCAATTGTGTTGACTTTGGTTCAATACTTTCAAGACAGACCTCCATATACTATGGAATACCATTCAGCCGTAAGAAATGATGAAATATTGCTATTTGTGACAACATGAATGGGCCTTGAGGATATCATGCTAGGCGCAGTAAGTCAGCCAGAGAAAGGTAAGAACCATATGACATCACTCATATGTGGGATATAAAACTGAAACCAACAAATCCACAAACAAACAACATTCATGGATACACAACAGCTTGGTGGTTACCAGAGGGTAGGGGTGTGTGCATAGTAAAAAGTGAAAATGATGATTTGACTGTGGGTGGCAGGCAGACTATGCAATATATAGATGATGTATTATAGAAATGGCACTTGAAACCACACAATCTTATTAACCAATGTCACCCCAATAAAGTTATTTTTTAAACTAAAAATAACAAATAAATCAAATAGGCACAAAGATAAAAAGATCATACCTGCTAAAATAAGGATAGTTTTCCTAGTTAAAGACCTTACCTAATTTCTTACTCTGGCTTATGGTGCCATTATACCTAAAATTTTAAAACTAATAGACAAACAAATGTGACTAAAAAGTTTCTCTTAAATATAAAATCACTTTATTTTATACAATCTAAATATACATGAATCCAAATGATTCCTTTGGATATCACTGAATGAGAAAGTGTAACATTTGGTTGGCTTTTGAATTTTTTAACTGTTCACAAAATGGTCATAAATATTTCAGATATCAAAAATCCATGTATCTCCCTTTATCCTAAGGATGCAGGATATTTAAGTAACAATGTTTATTATATTTAGAGCAAATTGTGTATTTTAAAAATAATTCAGAATCTTTTCAACAACTGACAGTTTATTCTCTCCCCTTATAACTGGTTCATACCCTTTGTTCCATAATCTATGTTTCTCACCTTGAACATTCTTTATCCTTTTATATATTTCTTTCACTGTCTATTCCGCTTTACTAAATCTTTTATATTATCAATAACAAAGTATATGCTAATTTTCTTTCCCATTTTTAGCAGCAACACTAAAACTCTCTAAGTTATGTGGTGCCTATTGCATTTTCGCTAATACTTTTCCTATCCTTATTTCTGAAGTTACTGCCACATTCTTTAAAATCCAGATCAAATCAAACCAGGCATCCTTATTTACTGTTCTCATCTCCAAATTTATAGCAACAAATACTTTTAGTGCTTGTGTGTCACCAGAAACTCTCAACGATGCAATAATCCACAGACACAATCTACTTCTTCAACGAGCAGGCCATCAAATTTCTTGTATGTAAGGGCAGGTTCTTTCAAGTCAAGGCTTCTGTGTCAGCAAACCTTCTGACACCCTTCCCTTGTTAATTGGATTTGTTTCAATGAGTCGTTTTTATTTTATTTTTCTTTCCCACTTACCCTTAAACTGTATTTTTTTAACTCTGATCTTATGATCTTAACAATCTAATAAGCCATTCAGTTCTAAGCTCACATAAGTGACCAAATAACATTTTGAAAGAAATGCCTGGGAGAAAATCTACCTTCAAAGAAAGAAAAGAGAAAAGAGAAGAGAAGAGGAGAGAAAAAAGAATACAGGAAAAAATCTGTTATAATCTATGATTTCTCTATGTTCAAAAAGAAACTACTTGAGTCCTGTCATCTGTCTTATTTAAATTTTTTTCCAGAACAAAATACAAACTTTCTAAAGCTACCCAATGATGATCACTTCACAGGCAAATTTTTAAGGTTTTCTTACAGTTTTGTCTTTGGAAAGTAAATCAAGAGCTCTTTGTGATTGTCTGTAATGGATAATCAACAGATAATTCCACATGGAAAACAATGTCATACTACAAAAGTATACTTATGGTAGTTATTTACTCCATTACAGTGTTTTTATTTAATATATTATGTTATTCAACAGATAATAAACCATTTCCATCCTTGCCTTACTGTGCTTGCTGTAATTTTGCAATGCCAACCTTCTGCCGACCGGTGTAGATACAACAAAGTTTTAGGTCATTGGGATGTGCTACGTTATGATGAGAACGTATATGACAATATGTACTAAATACATGACAGTTTTCCCCAGTTTTACCACAATCCTTGTGTCAGTGATCTCTCTACTTCCCTTCATATTCTGCTCACTGTGAAGGAGCTAGAGAAAGTTTTCAAAATTACAAATCAAAGCACTCCACTCTTCCCACCCTCCTCTTCACTAGTGACTTTTAAACAGCTTCCCACCATCTTTAGGCTAGAGCTCACCTGGACCTACAAGGCCCCGCTGATGATACTCTGCTTATCACTGTTGAGTTATCACACCGTGCTCCTTCTAAGTATTACCTCCATTTGCAGTGGGAACATAAAAAAAAACCTTCCCTGGCCCATAACCTTTGGCTGTTTTTATACAGCTGACTCTTCACTGCAATTGCTAGTTCCATAATGCCTGTCTCTTCAAAGAAGCTATTTCTTATTCATTAAATTCGGTATCCTCCCAGGTACTCTCTGTCATATATGTTTTTATTTTAAAAAAATTTTTACTATAGCATGTGGTTTTTTAAAATTATTTGTTGTTATATTACAATTGTTTCATTTTCCCCTCATTGCTCTTCCCTGCCCCACCTCCCCATCCCCTCTCCTGCAGTCGATCCCCACCTCCTGTCCACGTCCACAGGTCCTCCACCTTAGCCTGTGCACTAAACCCTACCCCTATTTTCCCCCTTTCCCCCTCCCCTCTGGTCACCATCATGCTGCTCTTTTATTTCCATGTCTCTGGTTCTGCTCTGATTGTGCTTGTTTTGTTCATTTCCTGTGTTAAGTGAGATCATATGGTATTCGTCTTTTGCCACCTGGTTTATTTCACTAAGCATGGTTCCATCCATGCTATCACGAACGGTAGGAGTTCCTTCTTTCTTTCTGCTGCATTGTATTCCATTGTATAAATGTACCACAGTTTTTTGACCCATTCATCCACAGGTGAGTGCCTAGGCTGTTTCCAGCACTTGGCTATTGTCAAAAGCACTGTGTGTTGTTTATCTGTTTAATTGTTTATTGAATGTGCCCCAACCCTGTCCCTAAGTAGTTCTACCTATTTTTCTGAAAGGATAGCGATGATTTCCACAGTATTGTAGATTAACCTAGAGATTAGCCAGTGACTGTCTAGGTCAACACAATGCCATGAGAAGCGGGCATCTGGGTGTGCTGGGATGTGGTCCAGGATGGAGATCGGAACTTAGGGTGAGGGCAGCCCAGAGGGCAGCCTGTGCCGTGTCTGGGAAGGCCAGCAGGAGGTAGTCAGCTCCAGGCAATCCTGAGAAAGACCTTTGAGGCCTTCATGCCAACGGCAAGAAATAGTGTGAGAAGTTTTTTAGGAACTAGACAGAATCCATCCATAGTTCAATCTGGCAAGAGCCAAAGTTGCAAACTGGACAGTGTTAGGTCTTCAGGTTTCTAAGATAACTAAAGCAAGATAGCAAAAGCCCTTGTGAGCTACAGTAATGGCTTTTTAATTGCATTTTATTTGTAAGGTGTGCCAGAGTCAAGGACTCGTACGGGAAAGTCAATTTTAGATCAATTACTCCAACAGCCACATTAGCCATGGTTTCCTAGGTTTCTGGCTTCAGCAAAAGTCAGGCAATCAGAGCCCCCCACAGCGACAGGAAATAAGAAGAGGATGTTATAATGTATGCACAAGGTAAGAATTCCACTCTAGACTGTGTTTCAAAGTCATACGGGAATGCGAGTATAGGTTTCTGAAAGACGGAGAATATAGAAGTCCTAAGATCTAGGCTGGAGATAGAAGGTAGAGGCTGTGATCATATTAGAGTTACATTTAGCTCTTTTCACTTCCCGATCCCCAGTTTCCAAGGTAAGGCCATGGCCATAAAACATGATCTATGTCACGTCTGCAAAGATATTTTAAGAGATGATGTATAATTCACCACTTCCTTTGAGTGACCATAAAGAGAGCTGGCTCCCAGCTCATCGGTGAGAAATAAACCTCTTTGAGGTCAAGGCATTGGAATATTGGACAATGGCTTATTACGACAGCGAAGCCAACTCTTCTCTTAGGACTAAAGAAACTGTTAGTTATCCGCTTAACTATTGCCATTAGAGGCATGAAAGCAGATGAGATGCTGAGGAGTGTGTCAGATGACAAGTGTTCTAAGAACCTTAGAGAATACCCTGACCTAAAGAAGAGATCAATCAATCGATGTCCCCAAAAGGCACAGAGGAGGAGCGGTTTCAGGAAACTTTTACATTGAAGTAAAAGAAAGCTTAGTTACAGAAGCAAAAGGAGGGAAGATATTCAAAGAAGAGATAGAATTCAATACAAATAATTCAGTAAAATTAAGAAATGAAAAGGGACCCTTGAGTTTAGCATTGATGATGAACTTGGTGGGAGAAGTTTTATGGAGGCTGCTTGAAGGTCAGTCCAGGAGGTCAAGAAGCTTTACTAGAAATGGGAAGATGTTATAGTTCTCATAAAAGAAAGAAATGTTAAAGTAATGAGAAGTTGGAGTTGATCATCAGAATTTTTTATTTTAATTTCTCCCTCCTGTTGTATCAATAGACATAAACATTGTCTGTAACAACATCATGCATTCAGTGCCTCAAATGGAAAAAATGTATATATTTAAAATAAAGAGTAGGGTCACTTTAGAACAAAGTAAAATTTTTATATAAATTATCCCATTATAGAGCCCTGGCTGGTGGCACAGTGGATAAGGTGCCGGCCTGCACACCCAAAGGTTGCTGGTTCAATTCCCCAACCAGGGCACATAATGAGGTTGCAAGCCAAGTCTCCAGCCAGGTTTGTAGCTGGAGGCAGGTGAAAGGCAACCATACATTGATGTCTCTCTCCCTCTCTGCCTTTCTCCCTCCCCCTCTCTCTAAAAATAATAAATAAAATCTTTAAAAAAACCAAAAAAAAAATTATCCCATTATAACTTTGTATAGATTCCATCAGAAGTACAGCAAATATATGAGGATAAAAAATGTGCTTATTTAGTATGACTAAAATGCCTATAAATACATATATGCACATGCATATACATACATACATATTATAACTCTATTCAAACTGAGGAGAATAACAAGTTAGTAAAAGATATTTCATTTCATGAATCAAATTTCCCCACATTTACATAATAAACGAATATCTTAATTTATGATGAAGATTTTCTTCATCATAAATTGTGTGGCCAAGGTTATTCAGTATTTCTCTTAAAGACGAATTTGTCATACAACTTGAATATGCCCAAAAGACCACGCACATATATAAGTAAAATGGATTATCATTTAGCTAAATACAGTATTACAACCTCCTTTAGACAGCTAGAGATTTAAAATACTGACTATACATAGACATATATAAGAATTACTTATCCCAATTCTACCTTTTGTTAGAGCATGGACTTACAATAGTTTTTAGCTAATGTAGGAATGAGTGAATTTTAAAAATGCAGATTAAATAGCTCTGACTCAATAATTGTTGGAGATGATAAATACACAGAAATAAATGAATGAATAATTTTCCAAGCCTGAAGAAATATGTTGTTGCCTTGACATGCATTCGATACCATCCGGAATATCAATATTATTTAGAAGCTCTTAAGTTGGTGTTCAGCTTAAAATGTAAATTTATGCAGCCATTAGAGAATTATTTGTGTAAAAATGCAGCAAATTTCAGATAATGTAAAACCACTACGAGCTTTCAACAGGGAGAAAACCTTACCGACTCATCAGCTGTCAGGGGAAGGGCGTGTTCTTTTGGGCGGCCTCTAGTAATGCTGGCATGAGAAACTATTTATTACCCTGGCCAAGTACATCAAAATCATGCTTTCTTAATCAGATTCCCTTCCAGTTGTAATTAAAATTTGGTCTCCCCAAAATATAAGCCACAATGTACCATTGTACAAATTAGTTTATAAATTTAAACTCAATTTTAAAAGATGTCTGTTTGTTTATGTTTCTGGCATATAACAGTTATCTAAACAGCATTCCACTCCTAAAAATGTCAGAGTTATACTGTTGGGGTATACCACCAAAGTGGCAAAAAATGCATAACTATAAATCAGAATAATTAGGTACTCTAAAATGTTAGAAATTTTTCTTTATCATTAACTCAGTTTTTAATACAAGTAAAACTCCAACATGGGAAACATGTTAGTGCCCCAAAATATTTCCTAAAGCCATGATTCTTTTTTTTTTTTAAGAGTTTATTATTTATATTTTTAGAGAGGGAAAGAGAGAAAGGCAAAGAGGGAGAGAGACATCAAAGTATGGTTGCCTTTTTTCACCTGCCTCCAGCCACAGACCTGACTGGAGACCTGGCTTGCAACCTGGTTATGTGCCCTGGCTGGGAATAGAACCACTGACCTTTGGGTTCACAGGCCAGCACTTTACCCACTGTGCCACCAGCCAGGGCTAAAGCCATGCTTCTTAAAGTCTGGTCTGCGGACCCATGGAAAACTGCAAACTAATACAGTTCATGACAAGAGCTATACATTACTTGAGAATATGTGTTTAGAAACTTTTATTGCTATATGGCATTGCCAGGACATCCAAGAATGTCATTCTCCCCCTGTGAATTCATTTTTATTTTGCTTTTATAAAAGTCTTAGTCGCTTTGTGGGGGGGGGGGGTGGGATACAGATAATTTAAGAAGTATAAAGGTGCTACTTGTCTTCCCTTGTTTAGGCAAATGATTTAATGACAAAAGTAAGTAAATGAATGAATGAATGAATATTGCAATATTCTGGACACTCCATAGTAATGAATGCCAGATCATTTTTCAGCACTAGTAAAGCCTAAGAACATACACCCTAAGTTTTAAGTGACCTTGAAAATACAGCATTTCAATGATCCAATTCTAAGTTAGTGGACCCATATTATGGGTTCAATCAATCTCTCTCGCTCTCTTTTTTTACTTTTGTTTTATCAAATCTTTCTTCCTCTTCTTTTTCTTTCTTCTTTTTTTTTATTTTCTTGGAACATCCAAAAAAGAACTGAATTGGCCTCTGACCGTTTGGTTTCCCATGAATATCTATAGTTCACCTTTATGAGTCATTGTTCTCAACCTTGAAATGAGCTCTTTTGATGTAACAGATCTACTTCAGTGTTTGATTTCTCAGCTGTGATTCCACATGGATGAGTCCCATGACCCCAACTGCAATTGCTCATGTCTCCAAGCAGTGGGCTGTCACTGGTGATCCCAACTCAATGAAACAATGTAATGAGTCTATATGAATGAATTTGTAAGATGTTGAAACGCTCCATGTCTCAGTCCAGTGAGGGTGCATAACCGCATGCCATAAACTAGGACAACTTGTAAACAACCAGAATGCATTCCTCATGAGAGGTTTAAGGTTGGAGTGTCGGAGGAGAGCCGGCTTCTGCACAGAGGGCCATGCTCTCCTGGTCACATCGCAGGGCTAAAGGGGCCCAGGAGCCTTCTGGGGGCTCGCTTACAAGAGTACGAATCCCATTCATGAGCCCTCACCCTTGACCTAAACCCCTCGCACAGACCCTACCCCTTTGACTCACCTAATTCCTTCAATTTTGAGGATTAGGATTTCAGGTGGGGAAGTCACAAATACTCAGCACTGCAAGCGCCTTCTCTGGTTGAAGTAAGAGGTGGTTGGGATTGAAATGTTGTTTTCATCATTCCCTGAAGAGGACCCTGGGCTAACATGTCCTGGAGTGGTGATAAGTATTTTCAGCACCAACGTCTTCTCAGTGCTGCAAGGAGTAAGGAAGAGGCCTGAACAAACCCTCTCTCCCCACCCACAGAGGCCACAACACTAGTTTAAAAAAATATATGGAATGGAATAGAGTGGTCCTATTAATTTCTATAATCCTACAGAAAGATTGCCTGGGTGAAACAAGTGAACAATCATGAGGCTGTAAGAGAATTTAGGGGGAATGCATAACTTAAGATAAAGAAAAAGATCCAAGTGAAATCTTTCTGAGAAGAGCTTGGATGGAGTTTCAAAGAAATCAGGCCAATGGAAGGGGATGAGTATGAGAGCCAGTGTTGGAGCATGAATGGATGATCAGGCCATCTGGAAAGCATGGCAGGGAGTTGGGAGTTCTGACATTCATTTCTGGAACACAGATTGAGTCTGGAGGATCTGGGTTGGGAGAGATTGGCTAGGGCCAGATCCCCCCAAAATCTTCAGCACCAAGTTAAGAAGTTTGATATTATCTTTTTACAAGTCGAAGATGTGATCAGATTTTGCATTCTTGAAGATAATTTTAGTAACACAGTTGAGAATAATTTGTGGGAAGATTATGGTCTAGGCAGAGAAATTGGGTATGAATTTATGAAGCCATTTAAATGAGAAATGATAAAGGTCTGAATGAAGTCAGCAAAGAAGGAAAATAAAGAGGAGACTTGGTGATTAATTGAATAACGGATGTAAGAGAAGAACTAAAGATGTGTTCAGTTTCTTGCCTTGGGAACTTGAATAGATAGTAATGCCCATTATCAATAATGAAATTGTAAGAGGAAGATCAGAATAAAGTAGGGAAAGAAGAAATGATAAACTTGATTTGGTACACTTTGCATCTGAAGAACAGATTCATTTTTAACTGAAGATACTCAGTAGGCAGTTGGAAGTACTGTATACCTGGAGTTTCAAAGAGGTACCATTTGGTGGAAATGGGGGATTTTGAAAGAATTGATTGCATAGTTAACATTGCAATTTAAAAAGGCGTAAGTTTCAGAGGAACCATACAACTACTCTTAAGAGGTCAGAGAAGGATCTGGAAAGTGAGAACCAGATAGGTCACACAAAGTAGAAAGTTTTAAATAGGAGAGATTATTCTAAAACATTGTTAATGACAGAAAACAAACAAGTAAGGGGACCGATTTTATTCAGGCTATTGCAGTAGGGAGAGAAATCCACATCTGAGAATCAGAACAGCCTTGTGTTAAAGGTTGTTTTTTTTTTAGTTTTTTTGGTTTTTGTTTGGGTTTTTTTTGGTTTTTGTTTTTGTTTTTGTTTTTTTTTTTGTTTGTTTGTTTTTTCCAGAGAGAGGGGAAGGGAGAGAGGCAGAGGGAGACAGACATCAATGCATGGCTGCCTTTCACCTGCCTCCAGCCACAGACCTGGCTGGATACCTGGCTTGCAACCTGGTTATGTGCCCTGGCTGGGAATTGAACCAGCGACCTTTGGGTTCTTAGGCCAGTGCCTTATCCATAGTGCCATCAGCCAGGGCTACTGCCTTAAACTTTTATACAAAGAAGGTGTGGTAATTTATAGTTGAAAAGTTTACACGTGGTCTTAAAGGAGTTTAGGAAGTGATAGAATTAAGAGCACAAAGTGTAATGTCAGTGCTTCAGTAATTATGACATTCTCTCCTTTAAGTTCAAGGCTGAAAATATCGCTACATCTTTAATTAGATGCCACATTAGCCTTTGAGTCCTGTCTCAATGGTGTGCCCAATACAATCCTGACATAATGGCATTCTGTTTGCATTTTAAGCATTTTCTTGAATCTGGATTTTAAACACATATGCTTTCATCTTGTGACAATCATCACTTTGTTGTCACCATTATACATTAGGCTTTGAATATTCTCTTGAAATATAATAAAATTAATGAAAACACCTCACATATATATTTAAATATACAATTGTCCACCCTACAGATATAAATCGTTTCATTTTCACCTTATAATCTCAACATCTATAACATCATAGGAAACAGAAGGGTATTAAGTTGCTTTGCAGCTAAGAAGATTAAAATAATAAGAATGGGCTATAACTTTAAAAATTGAAGACTGGTGTTCTTTTCTTTGTTGTTAACGCCATTGATCTACTCATTATGCTGTTCTTCTTCCAAGAAGTAGGGATAAAAAGAACATTTGTGTAGCTATTTGGAAGATAAATAAAGCACAGCTTGTTATTTGTAATCAGGGTCCTCGTTGCCTTTCAGATCTGCTTCAATAGCTTGTGCAATTCAGGAACTGTGAGTGATGCTGGCAGAATGTTTAAGAGAGAAGGTCATATTCAGAATGCTCTGTATTTTCCTTACTCCGGAAACATAAATCGGATTATGTTGAGTGACCAGATATTTGCACAAAAGGAAGACAAGAGTTCCTTTCACAAGAAAGTTAAAGATTATGATAGTTACAGCCTGCAATGGTGACATATTATTTTTCTCTTGGCTGCAACCTGTGCAGGTGCTTTTATCAGGCCAGGACATCAAAAATTCATTGGCAATTAAAGAATTAGCAAAGCAGCTAACAATAGTGTTGTTGAACTCCATGACAATGACCACTAAAACATGCATATTACCAGTGTACAGGAAAAAATAAACATGATTTTAAAAGGTATAAATGAAATATATTTTATTTATTCATATTCAGATTATATGATGGTTTTCTATAAGACTTGAAATAAATGCAGTCACTAAACGAAAACAGAATTAAGAACCTGGCTTTAAAGACAAATATACTTAGCAAAAAATTACCACTCTGAATCAACCCTTCTGAAAACTATAATTTTTAGGCTCAAGAACATGTAAGATCTATAATTCTTAATGAAAAAAAGAGCTCCTACTAAGGACTCCGCCTTCAAAGCACACATATGAAAGTAAAATTTGGTTTGCTAAGAAATGCAGTAGTCAGGGTAATTAGATTTTTTTAAACCCCAGCATACATTTCATCTTAAAATCTTCTCTCTGAATTAGTATTTGGGCTTCTGCTGAATATAAATTATCCTGCCAGTTCTTTTTACAGTGTATCAATTTATTTTCATCACAACTCACTCTATCTGAACCCGGACCTGCAAAGACTGATCATGATTTCAAAGATGTTTTTCAGGGATGCTTTGTTAAAGCTAGTCCATCTTCTTCAGAGCATTTCAACTTTCTCAGTGATGAAAAATAACAACAGCCAAAAAAAAAAAAAGTGTTTCCTAGTTCCTTCTCTAATCAGTTACACATATATTATGCAAACAGCCTATGCGTTCTTTTATGTAAGCACCTTAATTTCATCATCTAATCAATTTTGCTTAGCTCTTTAATTGCTCTTAGAATAACCTGCTAAGACATCAAAAGAGGTAAGCATCAAGAATTCACCATGAAACACTAATAAAATGAAAAAGGACAGCTCAATGGAAGCTCCCAATATTGACCTGGATTTTGCATTACCTACACCCAAATATCTGTCATCCTGATCGTTATTGTTTGGAGAATTAAAATTAATTCTAAGAAAAGGTAGGCTATGTTATTCTAAGATAAGAAATTTGGTTAATTGGAAGTGGTATGTTCATTAATTAAAAGCCATTTCTAATCAACTCAAATTATTTTGTGACCTCACCCCTAAAGAGAACAGACAATTCTGTTCCTTTCAGGGTCCCACACGAATGACAAGGGTGGTGACACTGGCTCACCTTTTCTATCTCGTTTGTTCATTTATTTTGTTCTTCAGTTTCCATATATAAGTGAAATCATATAGCATTTGTCTTTTTCTGTTGAATTTATTTCACTGGACATAACACCCTATAGGGTCTTTCCTATATGGTGTTACAAATATAAGGTGTCATTCTTTTTGATGAAGGGACATCCACTTTTAGCTCATGATGTCAGGTCATACAGATGCATCCTTGAACTGGGCAGGGTTTTATTTTTCTTCTTTTGCTAATTAGTCATAGGTAACTCCCCATGGGATCAAAACTCTGATTTAAGGAAGAATCTGCAGAACGCAGAGGAAGCAGACGGGAGGAAGTCCAAGGTCCCTCAAGGGGCTGTGTCCTCATTCGTCCAGCCCTGCCCATTCCTGGGTCTTACATAGCATTTCCATTTTAGAGGCAAATGCTGCGCTGCACATCCAATTTTATGGTCGGGTAGACTAGATAATATTCAGTTCATAATTGGCAATTGGGGGTGCGTAGTCACTTTGTGTTCCAATAGCAAACTGAGAGCTGATTTTCCATGAACAAAATATGTGGTTAGAAGAGGATACTGCCTTTCAGAAACCTTGCAGGAGCCTGGCTCTCAGACTAACATGGAAGTTCGCTCTATGGGGTCTACCACAGACCCCTGGACTCTGGCTCAAAATGCCTGCAGGACAGAGTGACGTGCCGTGCAACCCGTGTCTCACACAGACCCATTTCTTGCTCTGAGACCTGCTAGTAAAAACTAGCAGCCTTTGCAACGTGCAAAATAAAGGCTAGAGTCACATGACAAATGGGTTGTGTATTGCCTCTGAAGTCCAAAGAGGTACATTGACTATTGTACCTCTTTTTTTTTTTTTTTTTTGGTGGTGGGTTAATGCAAAGGACATTAATTGTATCTTATTTTGGAAAGGCATCTCAACCCCTAGCCCTTTGGGAACTTGACAATTGTGGCATAGTCCCAGATTGTCACTGTGATTATATCTTTGACTCCTGCACACTTATATCACTAAAGCATATATTAATATGTTTTCTTACTCCTCAGTTCCAACTGGCCTGCTACCATAAATGTCATGAGCCAGTGTGATGTTCTGTTGAAGATCATGACAATCAAAATAGCCCTTAACTATATGAAGAAAGACAGAGTTGATATAGTCTTGACACTCGACCATAAAGGAAGGCTTGCCTCTACCATACTAAGGCAAAATCATCACTTTACTTTCATAGAAGATATGATGTATTGGCTAAGCCTTTTGCGATTAATACGCTAAGTGGCAGGACTGCTGTGATTGACTCCAGGAAAGCGTTCACAGCTGTAGCCACAGAGACTGGCATTACTGCCTGATGAAGTTGTTTCCACATAAAGTTACTCTCCAGGACCTGTGGCTCATGCACAGGCCATAAAAGGCAGGGTGAGCAGTTATGAGATTAGAAACCCCAGTCCTGCATAACTACGTTGATCCCCTGAGGTGAGATTCTTATTGTGGCAGGAGCAGGGATAGTTCTAGGAGCATCGACTTAGCTATTCATGTTAAAATAGTTCCTCACGCTACAGAGAAGGGGAACAATGTGCCCAGTTTACTAGAGATAAACACATCTTTGCCCACTAAACATGAGGGACTGGACAACAGCCCCACTAGAAGCACAGAAAGAAAAAACTAGAAACTACAAAAAATAAAAAATGTGGATGTGAGAAGGAATAGGGTGTATTTGAAAGAGATGAAAGTGACTTCTCTATGTCCTTATAAACTCAAACATTTTTTACCAATGTATATCTTTTACATTAAAAAAAATAAAATTAAATAACAAAGGAAGAGAAAATCAAATTACAAAATTAGAATAAGAAAACTAACTGTACACCAAAATGGAAAATATAAGCACATAAAAATTGTTCAAATCAAGCAACTTGTGAACAAATACATGGAAGCATTCTGAAGACAAAGATCTACAAAAATATATATATATATCTTAAACTTAGTGGCTTTAGCAGTATTCATTTTTGTGTAATAATCCTGAACTATTGCACAGGTATAGCAGAATACACCACTCAACATTCGTTACCATTTTCCAGTGTAACTCCCCATGTCCTTAAGGTACATGTATGGTCCTGATAGCCAAGGACACGATTTATCTGTGCCAACTCACTGTAAGAAAGAAACCCTGTTTCCTTGGAATGCCCTAAAAAGTACTCTGAAATGATGCACTGGGGAAAGAGGTAGACAAGCGGGGAAATGAAACAAGTCGGGCTATAGATGGATACTTGTTGGAAGCAGAGGACGATACCTGTGGGCTCATTATGCTTTTCTCTGCTTGCCTTTGTTAGAAATTTCCCGTGAGAAAAAAATGTTGGCATTCACCGCAGATAATTCTGGGAGTCCCTAGAGAGAGTGGATCCTGTAATCTCACCCGCTGCACGATCACGGGCCTTCCTCCTACTCCAGCTCACACTCTAAATGGCAGCTGGCTGCTGATTCTTGCCCAGGGCATGGTGCCAAGGCTGGTGATGCCTGGTGCCCAGGTATCCTGGTGTTGAAGATGACAAGGACTGGGCAAAGGACCTAGGACCAAGGACTCCTCTACAACCTCTTCCTCTCATGAGGTTAGCACTGGGGGTGGATCCTGCGACTCTAACTCTCTAGGGGGCATTTCAGTCAAATGGCTTCCTGGGAAGTTTTACTTACTCTCTGGTTGTAATCATCTCCCAGGAAACACCCGTGCTTCTCGTAGGACCCACGGGATGACCTGTGGTGGGGGAGATTATCTGAGGGTAGTCCCACCACAGTTAGAATATTCTGCCATTTCTTCTTGGGCATTTTCTACTTCCGTTGAATCCCACTCTTGTTATCTGACTTGTGCTCTTCTTGTAAGTCAATCCTAGGAGTGGACAATGCACATCCTTAAATTTTTGTTTCTTCATTGACTGAGAATTACGTATACCACTGTCCCAGACATTATGGGTGTTATTTTAAAACTCTATTATGTAATCCTGAAGAGAGAGTAGCATGTTTATGTTCTAGTGCACTATAAATATAAGGGTGTTTATTTCAGACAGCATTGCTTACACAGTATTTAGTTGGACTTTCTTGCAAATCATCTGGAAGAGCCTACAGGGAAGAAATGGAATAATTACTCTAAATTACCTTCTGTGAGCTAAGTCTTCACTAGGCTTAAACGAATTACTCACTGAGAGTTCGTACCTGTGGAAGGATCTTAACTTACTCAGGCCACCAAGGTACTATTTACTATTTTTATTATTCCCCAGTTCCTAAAGCTAAACAGGCCATAAAATACCAACAAAGAAAAGCTTTCATCCCTACTCATATGGTATAAATGATTTTACCTTTGATTCTTTGTTAATACCTCGGGCAAATACAGAATCCAAATGGGATGATATTGAATTTGTCTTTTAGATTTTTAAAATAAATTTTGACTAGGTCAAAACTGTCCAATGCAGCCCAACATTTATGCCCCAGCTAGAAGCCCTTTTGAAAGGGGCTTCTTTTTCATAAATGAAAATTACGCAAAGGCAGAAAAATTTATCTGCTTTCTCCTTTGCGGCTTGAAACATCTGACAGTTCGACTCCCCAAAGAATCACTCCGATATAATTCAAACTTTTACAGAGGCAATGTTAGTTTCAACATACCTTTCCTAATCATTCTTTCCTTTCCTAATCACTTTTTCCTTAGTAAAAGAGAGTGTTCATGTAACATTAAATGCAATTTTCATGGGTTTCTGTTAATATAGTTACTGTGTTAATTAGAAATTATTTTAGTGTTTAGAGTGACACAACCCACTAGAAATGATGTGAACCATCTTGATCTGAGCGGCCAGTAATCACAGGTGGGTACTGAGTGCCTGAAATGCAACCACGGCAGCTGAGAAACTGAACTTCTCATTATCTTTAATTCAAATTCATTTAGATTTAAGTAACCCCATGTGACTAGTGACTACCATATTGCACAGCGCAAGTATAGGACATAGAAGAACACATCCTCACCCTGGCTTGGTGGCTTGGTTGATTGGAGCACCGTTCCACACACCAAAAGGTTGTGGGTTCAATCCCTGTTTGGGGCATGTACCTAAGATGACCGATCAATGTTTCCCTCTCATATTGATGTTTCTTCTCTTCTCTTCTCTTCTGTCTCTTGTCCGCTCCCTTCCTTCCCTCCTCCTTCTCTTCCTCCTCTTCCTCCTCCTCTTTCTTCTTCTTCTTCTTCATCTTCTTCCTCTTCTTCTTCTTCTTTTCCCTCCTCTCCTCTCCTCTCCCCTCTCTCTCTCTCATCAATAAAAGCACATTCTCCAGTGAGGATTATTTTAAAGAGTAGGACATAGACCACAGAAGCTTAGCAAAAGGACAGTCCATGCCATTTCTGACTTCCAGTACCTGACCCATATTCCAGGCCTGTCAGATGACCCAATTTTGTTCAGTCTTATGTCTCTCAGAACTGTTTTCCACCCTTCTCCGCGGACTCCCCACTCATTGACTGAGAGTTTTAGAGTTTTCTTAAGTTCTCAAAGAATCTGATCCAAGGGTTCTATTCAGCGTCCCTTCTCCCAGCCCTTCTTCTCATGTGAAATCGCAGCAAGTCCCTTTTGCAACTAGGTTTATCTTTGCTGCATACATTTCAAAACCAAACACTATGCTACTTAAGGATATGTGCATGAGTAGAAATGTGCCCAAGAAAAAGAAAGTGATGGGAATGTGGCTGGACAAGGGCTTGTGGGAGCTCCTGGGACACCTCAGGGATCCTTTTCTTATCCCAGGGAAGAAGGGCATTATGCATATTATTGCTTTTACTACTAGTATTAATTTGTAAATTGCATGTACGTAGCATGATATATATATAAATAAATAATATGAACAACAACAATAAAGAAGACATTTTTATAAAGGAAGCTGGGAAGGAAAGAAGGAAGAGTAAACACTACAATTCATTTTTTCCTGTTTAGTGATATATATCCATTCACTATGTACTATTTACAAATAGACTCTTAATCATCCTCTGTGTTCCTTTTCTATAGAAATCCCAGTTTCCTAATGAACCAACATCCCTGTAGCCCCTGCTGTTGCAATGGATATAAGCCTGACTCAATGCTGAATAAAAGCATCTTTTAATGTATTGATGCAGAACATACTACACAATGTGGTTGTATGAAGAGTTTATCAACTAGTTTCCATCGGCATCAATTTAGTATATACACACATTTAATTTTATAATATCTTTCAACAGGGCCTTTGACACTTGTTTGTAAAAAAGGAAGAGAGAGAACTAATCAGAGTCTGATTTATCATGGAGGGTAGAAACCTATAGTTTAAACATAGTTGAAACCTATGCATTACTTAACTTTTATCCAGATATTAAAACATTTCTCCTTAGTGTTCTTAAAAATACTTAACATACCAGTGACTGCACTGAATTAATCTTTTTCCTTGTTTAAGTACAAAATGCCCATGTAAATGAATCATGAATAGTTTGGGATAAATTTGTACAACCGGTTTATGTTCCCTCTAGCACGGAATTGGCCAGAATGATGGCAAATGTGATCACCATCACCTAATATTAACTGACACTCCAATATGTTCCAGATTATGAGCTAAGCTTTTGATCTAGAGTTGAATTAACTCTCCAAATAAACTTCAAAGGTACAAACTATTATTTTATATCTCAAAAGGAAAAGAATGAAAGCCCAGAGACCTTTATTACTTTAGCTGCCCAAATCATGACAATAAGCCAATGGGCAGTACCAGGGTTTTTAACCAGATGCCATTGATGGATTCTGAAGGTGCCAAAAGTTGGCACAAGTTGGACCATTTGAAAGCAGACTCAGGGCAAAGCTTCCAGGGGCACTGGGCCTCTTCCTCCTCGAACCTTTGGAATATTTGAACTGGGAAAAATTACTTGTGACCCGGGCCAGAAACACCCTGTCTTCCCCAAACAACTGTTTGCAAAGCTGACAGGGAAGACGACCTCCTGACTACGAGGACTGGTAACAACGACACTTCAGAATCAATCACAGACACGCAGAGCCAAAGAAAAAGGTAGCTTATGACTCCTGATAGAAATTCCTGTCTCTCCTCCTGTCTTACTGCCCTTTCTTTTCTCATAAACCCCCCACCTTCCTCCCGTCATCGCAGCACTACCTGGGCTGCAGATGAACCCCTGCTGGCCCTCGGTTACTCGGCCACTTGCTGTTCCTGTAAAGCCTCAACTCTTTCCAGGGGAAGCCAAGGACGCAGCAGAACCGGGTTTTCAGCGCGTAGTGGGCCAGGCTGAGAGGACGGAATGAAAAGTGCACCAGACCCCGAGTTCTTCAGCCGGGAACTAGGAGAGAGGTTGGAGCGGGGAAGCCCGGAGAGGCAGCGAGGGTGGAGATGCAATTTTTAAAATGACACAGCGCGGTCTGCAATCATCCCTATCGATAACAATTGCCAGGTGTTTCTATACTATTTTCCCGGCCCAGACTCCTCCTGGCCTGGCCCTGTTTGATAATGCAGCCCTCATGCACCTCTCTCATTTAATTTATACCCACAGGAGGGCTTCCCACCCCTCTTCACCCACGTTCAACACAGGCAGATACAGTACGTGTTCGGAAAATCTACAGGCTTAGCTGGTTACCCGTATGTGTCTATTCAGGGACATGGGTCCCAATAAAGAACCAGAGTGATCACCCCTCACACACCATTTTCCCCCTCACTTGCACTCCAACCACGCAGGTTTGATTTCAAATGGGAAGGTTTGCTGTGTGGGACCGTTTGCCTTTCGTCTGGGATGTTTCCCATGGGCGGTTCTGCTTTGTCCTTGTCACTGTGGTGGGTTCAAATCTCTGTGAGGGTCCCATGGAGTTGTGTGGGGTTTATAGCTGCAAACCTCCCTCAGAAAGCTTCCTAATCCCTGTTCCCAGTTCGCTGACATTTCTGCCAGTGGACCAGGCTCTGTGTCAGTGGCAGAGGTGGCTACACATCTGCTCAAGGCCAGTCTCCACCTGAAGAAATGCCTCTTCCTTTCCTTGTGGTTGGAAGTGAAGCACAGTGCCTACCAAATAAATCTAATAACGGACGTCAATACGGGCTCCCATGTTGTGCTCTCCCTATGTTCCCAAAAACCATCTTCTCCAACATCGCAAAATTCCCCCTGTCCAGGGTGAAAGGGACCATGGAGGGGCCAGGCAGTCACTTTCTACAAAAGGCTTTTTTTGTTTTCGAGATGCAGTGATGGCTCTTCGCTTAATCTCTTCTTCGCAGGCACCCAGGAATGCTGAGTCATAGCATGAGCCCACAATAATCAACTGCAGAACAGGGGGCCCTCAAACAGAAATTATTGGAGCAAGATACTGAAACGTGCTCTAAACCTGACATTAATTATCAACAAAAGGATGATAGTAGCAGGCCTAAATTCAAACTGTTGTTGTGAAGTTAATCAAGATATATTTACCTGAATTAGTCTAAATAACAAAGGTGCCTTTTTTTTGTATTTTCAAAGAGTAACAGCCATAGGGATTAACCTAGGCAAATAACTGTGATATATTTTTAATAATATCACAAAGACTCAAAGGACTTACTTTATAATGGAATGGCTCTATTAAAGCCTTCCAAAAATATTATTTTTTTAAGTTGGTAGAAATTAATTCTGACATCCCACCCACTTAGTGCAACTTTCTTAACTTCGAGGGCATTGTGGTAAGGAATGTCATTCATGGAGTCAATTGGTGGGGTTCAAATCCTGGTTTGGGTCTTTAGACAAGTGTCTTCATCTTTGCCTGAGGTACACTCATTGCTACTGGGTGGCAGAGCTGAAAACACAAGTGTATTTCTACACCCATAGATCCATATTCATTTTTATATCTCTCTACACCATCTCCGATGGTGAAAAGCCTGCCTCCCGTTCTCTTCATGCATTTACTTATCTGTAAATCTGTACTCTACCAGGTAACCAAGTCACGCAGCACCCCCATGTGCAGAAGACAGCCCCCCAAGACCATCATACCTCTCTTTACCAACACCTTCCTTGAAGCAACACAGTGACTCTTAACTTCATTTTACAGTCTGAATTCCTTTGAGAAGCTAATGCAAGTTACCCACCCTTTCCCCAGAAAATGCATGTAAGCAAATCTGCAAAAATAGTACAGTTTCAAAATATTCATGCTATTGGCTCTATGCCAGGGAGCAATTTAATTTTCTCTTGAGACTCAGTCTTTTTAAGTGTGTATATCAGTAGTGAAAAGAACAGTCCCATCAAAAGAAATGGTGTAAGTAAGAAATTATATCTGCCATGCTTTGAATACTGAGAACATGGTAATAATGATAGCTTTTGGAACAATCTTCCCCAGTCAGCTTCTGATCCACATTACAGTAACCAATCCATTACTGTGTACTTTCATGTTCTCATAATTCCTTACTTCCTTATGAGTTATTTACTGATATTTTCAAGTCTCTATTACCTCTTTTCTAAAATGGTGGTAACCATACCTGTCATTCAACGAACTTGTAAAAATTAGAGATCATATATGAGAAATAACTGATAGATAAAAACATGTTCAAAAGTGGTCATGATCAGGCAAAACTTCCATATTGCACCAGTATTTTCTTGGCCCCTCAGATTTGTTTATTCTTTTCCTATGCTTTGGATGCTTTTCTCTAGCTACGTGGTAGTTTAAGTCTCTCCCATCATTCAACAGCCAGATCAATTGTATCTTATCCTCAATGCTTCTCTGGACATTCCGTATGAATCTTATTCTTTACGGCTCCCCCATGTTCTTTTCTCCTACGCTCACCCCTCTGGCAGATGTATCTGGACTTCATAATTTAATTTAACTGTATTTTTAAGGGTGAGATATAAGAATCATCCATTTCAGTTGTCATGTAATAGTTTTTACAAAAGATTAGCCAAAGGCATTGTCCACTTGCATATCCATCACAACTTACACAAAGATCAATGAGATACATGCAATGGTAGATTTAGTCCAAAGAATTACCTCTGGTAATGAAGTTACCAGTGTGTTGTATTTATATGGGAGGTGGTGTGGGATGGAACAATTGTGGATGCTGTCAGGCAAATTCAGATCCTAGCTTTGTCACCTCCTGACCTGATGAACTTGGATGAAACATTAAATCTCCTTGCGGCTCATGTTGCTATTTTGTAAACTGGGGGAGAGACGCTTCTTTAAAAGATTTTATCAAAGATTAGAATGTATGCAAAAACCTTGACAAAAACAAGATAATAAGATATGTTAGTGTCCCACCTTTGCCTTTGATATATTCTCCCAACTCGTTTACTGTTTTCTCCTTAACTATTTCAAAATTGAGAGCTAAGTTAGTTATATCTTTTTAACTAATGTAATATCTAACCTACATGGTTTTATTTTTTTTCCCCAAAATGACCGTTTGGGGTCTAGCTTTTAGAATTAGAGGAATTTCTAAATATATAAAAGTAAACTATATATTTGTTTAAGTGGATTATAATTTTTCAGAAAAGTAATGGCCAAATAATGCATGTAGTGTAAGTTTTTGCCTATAAACAAAAATCTAAGAATAAATTTAGGCTTTTTAGCATAACAACGAGATGTATTATCCTTTTTCTTCTTTTTATTGTGATGGGACCACTCAACATGAGATCTTAACAAATTTGTATGTACAAAATACAGTATTGCTAACAATAGGTACCTGTTTATATAGCAGGATTCTAGAATGCAGCCATCTTGTACAACTGAACCTTTAGACCCTTAAAGAGATGTCCATTTCCCCTCCCCCAGTCCCTAGTAAACACCATTCTACTCTCCATTGTTATGTACTTGACTATTTTAGAAACTGCATATAAGTGCAATCATGCACTAATTCTCCTTCTGTGACTGGCTAATTCACTGAATACAGAGGAAAGCATCTTTGTTTACTGAAGTCTCATTACCAAAACCATCCTTAGTCAAACCAGGAGTCAAACTGTCTAGGTTACAATCATGATGTCAGCAGGTTAACAGAGGTTTAACTTTGGCCAAATTAGTTTATCCCTCTGTGTCTCAGTTTTCTCAACCATAAAATGAAAGAAAAAAATAGCATCAACCTTATTTTGTTTTTGTGAGAATAGTTAATTATGTAAAGTGTATCAAATCATGCATGACACAGATTTAAGTAAGCACTGTGTATATTTTAGCATTTTTTTAGAAAAAAATGCAAAATAATACTTCCTACCATTTGCCCATTAAAATAATAGGCTATGAACTGATAGTGTGTAATCATTGAAAAGCAAAACCATGTCTAGGCAAACAAGAGTAGAGACATTCTAAACATCTTCTGATCCCGTCCTGAGAAAAATCACCAACTCTGTGCGGATCCAGGCATATTGGCCGCCTGGAGTATCCCATGAAATCCATCACCAACTACAACCTAGATCCCTGAAACTGAAGTCAGTTCAGTCAACTCTACGAAACTAGACCAATCAAATCAAATCATCTTCAATGGCTCTGTGGCCAATGGGCATCCATCTTGACTGATTCCTCTTTTCAACTAGTTGTCTTGGCATTTTATTGCAGCTTTAGAGCAAACACTTACAAGGTGACCATGGTTACTTATCTACCTCACCATTCACATTGATGACTTTCTGACAATTGAAAGTGAGAGACCTATTGTGAGAAATAATTATGACTATGGGATGTTAGCTTTTTCAATGATGAACACAATGTACAATTTTAGGACCATGAACAAGCTTCAACTGTTACCCTTCTCATGTATTTATGCTTCAAAAGTACCTTGATCATAGAATGTCATTTTTAAAAATATACATATCAAGGCCATTTCTGTTCCTTTGGATTACTTCTCAAGCTTTAGATGCAGTGTTTATCCAATTGTTTGCCTTGCAAAGGGGAGAACAACATTTCTAGACTTCTAGCTGCACAGTTGAAAATGGTCTGTCAGAGAATCAAGCCTATAAATAAAACCTAGAAGCAGTTGGAAACAAATGCTCCGAAATAATGTTGACTGATGAGACAGGACAGGTCTTCCCACACAGACCACGCATTTTCACAGCAAAAAACAAATGCATTGTCCAAAGCCATTTTACATGTCATGGTTGTGTATTTTCAAATCAAATGGACCCGTGCCAAGAAACCTTAGCCAAAGGAAGCAAGATGTCAAACTTCCTTTTGTAACCAATCCATGTGTTAGGAAATGCATGTGCCGTAAGTACAACAGATTGGAACATAAACAGTTCAAGTACAAAGGGCTCTGTTTAGCACATATGTAAAGATTTATAAAATATCCTTGAGCTAATCGCATAGCAATGTTCAGGTTTAGCTGTGGACAAACCACCTGTGGTTTCTATAGGATGTGTCTTCACCCAAAGGAAAATAATGAACATAGTAAAACAGCTTTGGAAGTTAGTGAAGAATGTAACAGTTAATCAGAATTACCTATAAAATGACCTTAGTTAGCCATTTTATAAAAATCAACCATAAAGTTAAATATCATCATGAAATCAATTTGCAGTGCTGGTACGTTACAGAAAATACTCCATCACTCTTTGCCATACATATGGGAAAAGATAAAATGCTACATCAGGAAATAACACCTAGTTGAAGAAACACAGCCCATTTAAGAAAATCCATTTGCTAAATTTTAAAATGATTCCTCTCTCTTTGCAATTGCAAGTAACCACAAATAAATTTAGTGTTCATTTCTGTTAGTCTGAGAAGCTAATTTGTAGGCCATGCTGATTTAAAAGAGAATGCAGAAAAATAGAGCTATAACATGGTACAAAAAAAAAAAAATTACCAAGAACACAATTTTTTGGATATTAAGTCTAAAATTATGATTTATAAGCAAGTAATGCTGTTTTGAGCAATTTTTTCTACCAATTCCATGTGGAATATGGAGCATAACAATCTGGATTTCTTTCCATTTCTTTGTTCAGGAAATAATTATGGAGTATCTAAATTATTCATTGTAATCAATCCCTCTCCAGAGGAAGCAGGAAGACATGCACATAAACAGAAACAGCAGCACCTGGGCACCACACGTTGTCACAGGAACTACGTGGTGCCACCAACCGTTTAACAATGAGGCCAGGTTAGGGTGACTTCACCTGGCTTGAGATAAAACTGAGGATCAGTTGCCTAACTTGTTCAACACCTGGAATTAAATCCAAATCTGTATTGTTGCTGAGCACCTTTAGGTACACCAATGACTATAATTCAAAGGGAAATACCATGATCTAAAATAAGTTTTCAGGACTTATTTCCAAGAATGGAAAGGAGAAATCATTCTTGTCTTTTTCTATCCCTCTCTTCTGGTTTAATAATCTTTTGTAACTACAACTGTGCAGGATAGGCCATTGGCCAAGAATGAACTATTAGCAATTGGTTCCAACGGTTTTTATAAAGTTCAATCTGAGGTTCTCCTCAGAGACACAGGCTTATAATGACCATTCCCCCAGTCTTTCAGATTTAAAAATATACTTATTCATTCTAAAGCTTTAATAGAACAGTTTATTGTGATTACAATACCCCCGCCCTGAAATCAGCCAAACTTGAAATTATTTTTATCTTGTTCAATTTTGGTAGAGCTGACACTGGCCAGTGAACCCAAAGGTTACTGGTTTGATCCCCAGTCAGGGCACATAACCAGGTTGCAAGCCAGGTCTCCAGCCAGGTCCATAGCTGGAGGCAGGTGAAAGGCAACCATACATGGATGTCTCTCTCCATCTCTGCCTCTCTCCCTTCTCCTCTCTCTAAAAATAATAAATAAAGTCTTAAACAAATTTTTTTCATAGAGTTCCCTTCTACATGACAGGAAAATGATCTCTTTCCCTTTATTTTTGACCAAATGAGAACAAAGAAAAGATATGACCCATCTGAGCAACACGCATTTCACATCACATTTTAACTCTGAGGAGCCTAACAAATTCTCCTTACTAAATTGATAAGTGATCAATTTCTGAGTCAGGGAAGTAGGTCACAACTCGTTCTCTTACCTTCAATTGCTTCCCTAAATCTCCATTATGATCATATAGACTTATTTTCCCCTTCTCCCAGGAAGAAATGAGTTTTTTGACACACAAAAATAATGGCATGCTTTACTCTAATTAAAGGAGTTTTGCTTTTTGGAGGCACAGGAACGATCAGGATAGGGGGCTAAATGAAATAATTCCTACCTATGTAAATAGCTAGCATTTCTTCTATGGTCTCCTCACGCTATGAGTGGAACATTCACAAAGACCGGAGTCTCATGAGGCTGACAGGAGTAGAAACTGGAAAAACTCTAACAGCAGTAGGGCTTTGTGCCTGGTGAGTATGTTAAGATTAAAAATGTAGTTTTATCTCAGTGTGAAGCCCACATTAATAATGAGTCCTATTCAAGGAAAGCTTCAAGAATTCTATAATTGAAAGTTGCCCAATTGCGTATGGACTAACCTAACTTTCGAGGAGTGCAATTCATCTTAGTCAGGGTTTCACTTAAATAACGAAGTTGCAGTAAGGAAGCAAGTGTCTTTCCTTTCTAAGTTATCAGCTGTGATGCCCTGAATGCGTTCCTGCTTCTGCAAATGATGCACCAAGTGAATAGCATCTTGGCAGATTCTGATTACAAAATCAGGCAGGCAGAAAAATTCATTTATGGTTAAAAGAACAGCAAATGTTACAATGCTCCATCTTCAGGAAAACAATAATCATTTCACCTACAGCTAACTTAGCCACAGACATGGAGTGCATTTTCTACAATTTTTTTTTTTTTTTTTTGCTTCTTTTGATTGACTTCTTTTTCTTACCACAGCAATGCTTTTTCAGCTATCTTCACTTATGTTCTACTTTCTGATTATTGTGATCTTGCCTGTTAAAGAAATTATTTTGGAACAGCAAGTTCATTTTAAAAGTGAAAAATACAACCTCCATCATGTCCTATTTTATGTAAATGATAAAATGCCCCCAGCCATGGTCCATGGGTATGAGTATTACCAAAAAAATTGCTTGACTTTTGACAGATACGCCAGAAAAGAATAAACTAGTACCTCCTTCATTGCTTCGGACAGTGGGATTCAATGTTGTATCTGCTTCTCTTTAATTTTCTTGAAAAAATAACTCTGGGCTCTAGGCTTCAGTAGGCACAACTTGCAAATCTCCATCACAAAGAAGTTAAGAAATTTCTGCATGGGTAGCATCACTGAATGCCCCCTTTTTCAATGATTTGAGATTATTCTGAAGCTGTTACTTGTCTGACAGACTCAGATTTATTATCTATGCTTGTCAAGATTTTGCCAATTTCATGTATTCCTAACTTCATTGGCACTGGTCAACTCAAACATGCAGGCTAGTGTCCAACATGGTCATATGCATTTCTTGAACAAAAAAAAATTCCTTATTAGCAATTGAAACGCAGGGTACATCCTGGAATCTTGCTGTGGTGGCCTCCTGCCCATCTGTCATCATCTTTTTGCCCATTCTCATTGCCATCTGCCAGGAGAAACTACAGACAGAAGCCAGCAAAGGTCTGAATGAGGGGCTTACCGTTCAAGACATACAGCCTAACTTATGTTCCCCTGTGAAATGATTTTTAACAGAAAGAAAATTGGTGAGAACTGTGACTTGAGTTTTATTTTGTTTTGTTTTGTTTGTTTTTTGTCTTTAAAAGGACTTTCGGAGTGGTTGTCTACCAAGAGAAAAAATGAAGCGACACTCATTGGCTTGAATTTTTACTTTGGCTATGTGTTCATGTCACATAGCCAGATTTATACGTTTTGTGGTCAAGCCCAGGTTGTAGTACACAACCTTTTCTTATTTGCTGCTATTCATTAGGAATTGTGTCCCAGGACAGCTTAGGGTTAGTACGTACGGATATTTGGTTTCGTGGCAGAATAAGTAAATGCTGAAACAACTATGTTAGCACAGGGAATTCCTATAAAGAGAGTGAAAGACCCATAAAAACTAAGAAGGTGGCAGAGGAGCCAGAAACCTAAAGTCCTGGGATGCAACCAAAGTAGGAGCCAAAAGTGAGAATTCAAGCAACTTGTTTCAGAGCAGGAAGATAATAACAAGTGAGGGTCAACCTAGGTGAATTTTTCCTAAGCCTATTTCCATTTTGATGCCTTAAATGCACAGTTTAATAATCTGGCATTAATTTTCCCAGCAGATAGGTAGTTTATCAATCAAATCTATCCAAATGCTATAAAACTCCAGAGGTAAAGCTCCCACTAGCTTAATGCAATCTTATGTAGCAAACCAACTGCTGAGCATATGCAGAATACAAAGGTGGGCCATCCACTAATGTTGTTCCAGTTTTAGTACTTATAAGACCAATTTGTAAAGCATTCAACTGTGGTAAACCTTTCCAGGAGGTGGGCACAAATGAACAAGGATTCGGGAGGCAACATGCTTTATCTTCAGGGGTCAAATGATGATTTCACGGAGAAGAACAATGAGTGTCCTTATAGCTGTATTTTGTCCCTTCCCATCCCTAAGTGTATACTGAAACATTAAACTCTCCCCTTGAACTTACAGAAAACATACCAGGATTGGTCACCATTCTCAGCAAGGAAGGTCAACTCAAGACAGAAATAAAGGTGTTTTGCCTGTCAGAATGGCAATCATCAACAAGTCAACAAACAGCAAGTGTTGGCGAGGATGCGGGGCAAAGGGAACCCTTGTGCACTGTTGGTGGGAATGTAAGCTGGTGCAGCCACTGTGGAAAACAGTATGGGGTTTCCTTAAAAAACTAAAAATGGAACTGCCTTTTGATCCAGCAATTCCACTACTTGGACTATACCCAAAGAATCCTGAAACACTAATTCATAAGAACCTATGCACCCCTATGTTCATTGCAGCACTATTTACAATAGTTAAGTGCTGGAAACAGCCTAAGTGCCCATCAATGGATGATTGGATCAAAAAACTTGGGTACATTTACACAATGGAATTCTATATAGCAGAAAGAAAGAAGAAACTTGTACCCTTTGCAACAACATGGATGGAACTGGAGAGTATTATGCTTAGTGAAATAAGCCAGTCAGTGAAGGACAAATACCATATGATCTCACCCATTATGGGACAATAATGAGCAAAACTAACAACAAGCAAAGCAGAACCAAATATATGAATACAAGGAATAGG